>OX579633.1:14204817-14238729 GCA_951230915.1 Antitrichia curtipendula
AGGTGCTGGACTGCGTTAGTGTTTTTGCATTTAGGGTTGGAGTTGAAACGAAAGGTTGGTGTGATTTTTTGGTGGTGGATTAGGTTGGAGTAGAAGATCCGAAGGCAAGGCTAGAGAAGATCAAGAAGCAGCTCAGTGCTGGCTCTGGGAGTGTGCTTTTACACGGGCCGTTGCTGAAGCGGTCCGAGACTGTGAGTTTCCTCTCGCATTGCTTGATTTCGGGATCAGAGCACATGGATTACACAAGTCGAAGCCAATTGGAATCAACTACATATTTCTGTTGGAAACCTTTTCTTAGTTGCAATCTATTGAGAATTGTGTGATACGATTTGCGTGTAGAATGATATCTGTTGTTTGCATACGAGTCTCAGACTTTTACCATTGGATCACTGAAGAATGCTACGACTTTGAAACACTAGAAAAAACTGGCACGAAAGGAATCCTCTGTGACAATGTTATCAGCAATGCTGCAGTAGTTCTCGAAAGTTCTAGCTGCTTTGTCTAGCTAAAAGGTCTAGCAGATCAATGAATAGTCTTGCTCTACACCCAAATCAGCACATACTGTGAACCACGGTGATTAGAAGCGACTACAGTAACGTACAATATTTTCCAAATTGAGTGTGGGCTCTTTTAGTACCTTGGAGCTGCAAAGTAGCTTACACCTTCCTTTGAACATCATTGTTGTGGGCCACATCAATTGAACGCCCACAGTATATGATGGTATTTTTGTGTAGTAGGTTTCAGACCTTGAGGAATCGGTGTTGAAAGAGAATGTGTTTGAACTTGCCACCGACCAATCACAACATAACAACTTTAAAGATATGCCAGTGGTTCTTGTCGTGTTGAACCATGAGAACTACGTACCTTAGCCACCTATGAGAGTTGGCCAAAATGAGAGATGATGCAAAACTCGATGCATAAATTGAAAATGGTGCCATCACCCTAGTGGAGAGGTGTTAGACAAGTTTTAACATTGGAAACTATTGTGCCCACTGCCATATTGATACGGCTCATAATTGAAAGCATTCACTGTTGAAACCGTTCTCCTTAGAAAGCATCACATTTAGTAAAGTCTGAAACGCACTAGTATTGTCGCTGCTATGAGTTGCTTGGATAGATGTTTGCGAATTTGATTCAAAAATCTGAAATTGGACCGTACCCTTCGATCTCTAATTATGAAAGCGGTGGAGTAGGGTAATTTACGGGCCGTAGAAGCGTACTGAAGGGGCGCTTCTTTTTAGTTCAAATGCAGTTGACTTGGCTGTTGATATGCTGCTGCTTTTATTCAAGTGCTTTTAGCAATGTCAAGTTAATTTCATAATCGTGTGACACTCGAATGTGCTGACCAACTCTCTGTGTGGGCAGCTGCGTAAATGGAATCAGCGATGGCTTACACTTGATCCTTCAACTGGGGAAGATGGAGTGCGGGTAAGATTCAAAGTTCTTTTGCATGGTTATGTCGATGCCAGAATAGGAGTTGGAAGTGATCTATGTCTCTAATTGAAAGTTCCAAATTATTGTCAAGTACACCTATTTAGTTATGAAGTACCAAATTTTTATTGGTTTATGTTCCTAAATTGCTTCATTGATAATAGGTACATATTGATCAAGGGGGGTTGCACCTTCCTGAATACCTGATGAAGTGGTGCTTTTGAATTTTGGCGTCCCTACCTTAACAATGACAATGAAGTCGTGGAAGCACTTGGTTCGCATCAAATATGGTGCCAGAATCAATCCTTTCTTTGTATTTCTGGAAGGGCGCTTTCAAAAAAGGTCTCTCCATAGCATCGGGCCTTACGAGGGAGCAAGCGATGTGCTGCGTAGACTGGAGAACATTGGAGAACGGGTTGAGCCTCAAATTTACGTTCAAATGTTGAAGCGATGCTGTGAGGTGAAGGACCTGGCTGTGGGCAGGGACGTGCATAAACATATCATAGGACATCATTATCAGCATAATATTTACGTCGTGAACACACTTATCAAGATGTACACACACTGTGGAGGTCTGATGGAAGCTCGGCAAGTATTTGACGACTGCGTCAAGAGGAGTGCCGTTTCCTGGAATGCAATGATCACAGGCTACGCGCATCATGGCTACACTAAGGAGGCTTATACGTTGTTCTGCCAAATGCAAGGCAAAGGATTAGAGCCAAACAAGTTCGTCTATTTAAGCGTCTTGAAAGCAGTAGCCAATTCAGCGGTTTTGGAATGGGGTAAGGAGCTTCATGCCCGGATAGTTGATTCTGGGCTCCTCTCTGACATTGCCGTTGGGAATGCACTTATTAATATGTACACCAAGTGTGGGAGTATAGAGGATGCACATATAGTTTTCAATGAAATGGTGGAACGAGATGTTATTTCGTGGACTACGCTGATTGGAGGTTACGGAGCAAGAGGCCATGTTGAAGAAGCTTTTGGGTCGTTTGCTCAGATGCAGCAAGAAGGCGTTAAGCCAGACAGAATTACTTACATAGCTATTCTGAGCGCATGCATGAATGTAGAAAGAGTGAAGCAGATCCAAAATAGCATCAATCATTCTCAGTATTGCACTGATGTGCATGTCGGGAACGCTCTTGTTACTGCCTTTGCAAAATGTGGAAGCGTTGAGGATGCTTGCCAAGTTTTTAATAAGTTGGTCAAACGTGACAGTAGCTCATGCAACGCGATGATTGGAGCTTACGCAGGAACTGGCCTTGTTGACAAGGCCTTTGAAGTGTTTAAGCAGATGCAACGAGAAGGGTTGGAACCGAATCGCATCACTTTTTTGAGTATCTTGAACGCATGTGCCAGCCCAGTGGATTTGGAACGAGGTAGGGAATTATACGATCAAGCGCAAGAAGGAAAATTTCTGTCCGATGTCGGCGTGGGGAATGCTTTCATAAACATGTTCGCCAAATGTGGGTGCATCGAGGATGCACGGCACGTTTTTGACCAAATGGTGAAACGGGATGTTATTTCATGGACGTCAATGATCAAAGGGTATGCTGAATCTGGTCTTAGTCAGCAAGCATTCGGATTTTTTCTTGAGATGCAGAGAGTTGGCATAAAGCCAGATAAGGTGACTTACTTGATTATCTTGAATGCTGTTCCGAGTCCTCACGTTGGTAAGGAGGTTCATGCTCACATTTCAGCTGCAGGATACGACACTGACATGCGCATAGGAACTGCTCTGGTAAACATGTATGCTAAATTTGGAAGCATGAAGGATGCACACCAAGTTTTTGACAAAATGATAACACGAGATTTAATCTCGTGGAATACTTTGATTGGAGGGTACGCTACTGGTGGACACAGCGAGGAAGCTTTGGCAGCGTTTGAAAAAATGCAGTTTGAAGGCCTGCAGCCAAACAATATCACCTACATGAACATCTTGAACGCCTGTGCGAACTCTGGAGCTTTGGAATGGGGGCAAAAGATTCATTCGCAACTTGGCTCTGTGGTTGATGACCTGGCTGTTGGAAATGCGCTTGTATACATGTATGCAAAATGTGCGAGCATCACGGACGCGCGTCATGCTTTTGATCGTATGGTTCAGCGTGATGTCATTTCGTGGACGACGCTTATTCGAGGGTATTCTCAATATGGGAGTGGTACAGATGCACTTGAGGTTTTTGAGCAGATGAAGAGAGAAGGGGTTCAGCCAGATGAGCTTACGTATGTTGGTGTTCTATCTGCTTGTAGCCATGCAGGGTTAGTAGACGAAGGCCGCCGCTATTTTGATTCGTTATCTCGTGATCATGGTTTAAAACCAACAGTTGAGCATTATGGTTGCATGGTTGACCTTCTTGGCCGGGCCGGGCACTTAGAGGAGGCAGAAGACGTGATTAAGAACATGCCGCTTAAAGCAGGTGCACCAATTTGGGGAGCGCTACTTGGTGCCTGTAAGATTCATGGCAATTTAGCAATGGCAGAGCATGCAGCAGAGCAATGTCTGAGGTGTCAACCCCATGATGCTGGTGTCTATGTCCTCATTTCACACATGTACGCGGAAGCCGGTGAATGGGGGAGTGTTGCAAAACTGAGGAAGTTGATGGACGATAGAAGGGTTAAGAAGGAACCTGGACGTAGTTGGATTTTGATCGACAACAAAGTGCATTCTTTTGTTGCTGAGGATAAATCGCATCCTCAAACGGAGCAAATTTTGGCTGAGCTGCAAAGATTAACGCAGGAGATGGAAACTGCAGGATACGTTCCAGACACTCGACTTGTATTGCACGATGTTGACGAGGAGCTGAAGGAACATGCGCTTTGCCACCACAGCGAAAGACTGGCTATTGCTTTTGGCCTCATCAGCACTCCCCCGGGACAGCCTATCCACATCTTCAAGAACCTTCGTGTGTGCCCTGACTGTCACACTGCAACAAAATTCATCTCCAGAATTGTTGGCCGAGAAATTGTTGCCAGGGATGCTAATCGCTTTCACCACTTCCAGAACGGGGTTTGTTCTTGCGGGGATTATTGGTAACCATGACGTAATTAAGGTATGTACACCTAAAAGTATCCACATTAGCATCTGAGCATGGTTACTATTACCGGTATTAGACTGACTTAATTTTTGTTGAGTCAGTTGATTGAGGATTCCTATGCATGGTAGCATGTATGTTTTGACACCTGATGAGTAAACTATGAATTCTCAGCTGTACATTTTGCGTCAGAATCTCTGGGGTCGCTTTGGGTAAGGGTCGCCATTAGGTGTCGGTAGTTACCCTACTTCTCTGTGAACCAGGATTTACTGTCATATTGTATTCCTTACATTCAATTTTTTAAGAATTTTCTTGGATTGCCTTCTGCAATATTTGCAGTGATGCTCATGTGACGTGACTGCCAGTTCAGAAGTTAAGTTTTTTGAGATCCTATGGGCTACCTTCTGTTGCATTCCAGCAGATTTATTATTGAAACAAGGGTAGCCAAGTTCCCTCTCTGCCTGTACCCAGTTTCTGCTTGTTTGTCAAATACTGAACACCAATGATAGATTCTACAAGTGGTGATTTGACTTTGGTGGCCTCGTGTATCACCACAGTCAATATGCACTGTGTTGCACTTTTTCCAGCATTCAGGATTCCGAGGTCAAAGAGTGTGTACTCTGTAGATTGGTTAGAACTATCTGATCATTCTGATGCTGACATCAGAGCTTGACCGGCCTGCTTGAACCGAAGCTTCCCTTTCAGTTCTGATTCTACTGCCGGTATTCTCCACCAATATGTTAAATTTTTGCAGTCATTCCAAAGTCAATTGAGCTGGGCACTAGCCAGGCTCTTGAAAAAAAAGGATCAAGAGGGATCAAATGGGAAGGACCTCCATGAAACTGTTTTGTGTCGTGGTGACAATTGTGCATTACTTAACCCATAAATGCTGCGGAGGATGTTTTTGGCCAATGAATGACAAAGAATCTCTCCATACAAGACAAAAGTGCAACTATTCATCCCCCAAATTTTGTGTGGAAAGGAAGGTCTTCTATAGTAGCTTGACTTCCAATTAGTGCTTTTGCATTTTTTTAAGCTAACAATTGACACAGTACCAAAACAAATGATTTCCCTGGTGACCAATATGTTGTTTAAGGATTAAAAGGATTCAAATAAAAATATCTATACATCTATACATTAACTTAGATTGTTTGTTTGATATAGTGAGATCTCTGGAACTATGCATCCCCCAATTGTGTTCTTGGTACTATTAGAAAGTTGTCTACAAGGAAGGGTATATACACTTTGTTTTATCACAACATACAATAGAAAAGATATAAAATTTTGAAGTTTTTATGATTAGAAAATTAGAAAATTATTTATATTTATATTTATTATATTATAGCAATGGCACAAGACATAATAGTTTGGATGAAAAATCCATGGATACAACTCAATGTTTATTGATTCCTTTGTAACATTGTTGACCAAGTTGTAGAAGCTTAACTTTATGAGAGTCCAAGTATTTAGGAGAGAATGTTCTCCCAAAGTATGAATTGGCTTAACTTTCATGGTCCCCAAAGATAATTCTTCCTATATTCTTAGATATTCAATAGTATTATGGGCCCATGCTAAATGATGAACAATGTCATGTCTACATTTCTCAAATATGTTAAGAATTCAATAAAAATTAAAGAAGTTTGAAAAAAATTCAAAAGTTTTACAAATTAGAAAGATAGATAATGAGAGGTTTATCAAAACTTTTAATCATTACTGGCATGTCTTTGAAGGTTTCTTCTACTTATTATTAAGTCTATCATAGTTTTTCCAAGTGCAAAACAATAAAATAATTTAGTGATAAGTTTTAAAAAATAGAATCTTTTTAACACTTTCTTTAGAATTTCATCATTTGAATGAAGAAATTTTAGAATTAGATTATTTACTTTTCATTTACAATTCAATAGTTGGGACATATTTCCCACAAATTCCGAGCATGTGTTTAGCATAGGGCAATCTAATTCATTGTATACCACAACTCAAAACCTTGTTGGATCTTGTTTGTTTACTTGTAATCACTAGACCAGTTCCACAAAGAATGGCTCCTACAAGTTATAAGATTGTGCCTAATATTTGAACAATTCAAATGTATAAAGATTAAAAACATTAATTCATTGCCATTATCTTAAGCAATTTCTTGAAGTTCCAAATTCGGCTCCAAATTTGGCAAACAATACCCATATTTTACCACATATTAGATTGTAGGTTCATATTTGGAAGGGGACAAACTAGTATCAAACTCAAAAGAATTATTCCTAACACATTTGGAAGTTAAACCTTGCATTCTTTTAAAGTTTCTTTAAATTTGACTCTAAAGTATGTGCTTCCAAAATCACCATTGTAAATTTACCAAGAAAATTCATTGCTTTTGGTAATTTTGGATGCTTATACCTTAATTTTTATGATAGAAAAAATGGTGAAAATAAAATATTGATTAAGAAAAATATAAATATTTTTAATTTAAGTACACCCAAAATGTATTTAAGGCAAGAAAGACTCCTATAAAGAAAAAATAGTCAACAATCCATTCAACATAACATTATCTAGCAATGGTAGAGCTCACCTTTTGTAAATAGTATTTTTTGTTCATTAGATGCCATTTTCTAAGTCACTAATTTATATAGCAAGGAGATTGAGGCATTTGATTCTTTGGGCTCGTGGTATGAATCTTTCAGTTATCTAGGTGTACTTTTCACAATGAAGGTAGGAAAGTTGATTGTTTGAGGGATTGCTATAAGATTGGAAGTACCCCTCAAGAATGTCACAAGTATTACTCCAACAACTAAAAATCTACACAAGCATGATTAGATAAAAAGAAATTCTATGAGGCCTACATTGTTTTGAAAGTGGAACCAAATGACTTCCTAAGTGTACGTACTGAAGAAGAGTAGTATTTCCAAAATGTGATTAGATTCATACAAAGAAAAAATAAAAAGATAAATAGCCTTTAATTCTTTAAAGGACTATGGTGGCACAAAACAACACTCAAATGGTTTTGAATGAGTAAATAAGTTGAAGAATTACAGTTTTTCATGCAATTTTTTTTTCAAAGTTCTTTAAATGTGTTTGCACCTCATGGTGGTGGAGATTCTTTTATTGAGATATTATTTACTTGTTTTAAAAAGATGCTAAAAAAATTGGGATCACGAAAGATGTATTTTCAAAGTACTTTTGGCAACATGTACCTCCTTGCTCTTGATTTGAACTTTAGCTAAGAAATAGTCTTTTAAATCGATTCCAACTACTGAATTGAATTTTATCTAAAATATACTTTCTATTATAACTTGAACTTTTGAAAATTTCTTAAAATTGAAATTTTTTCTTGCAATTTGAACTTTGGGTCTATAACCACCCATTCTCTAATCATTAAATGACGCAAAAAAATGTTTACATCATGGTGTTCCATACTATAATTTATAACTATCATAGTAAAATTTTCAAAAATTTTCAACATATCCTAGTAAGGATGTTTAGGGCCAAAAGTGCCCGATAAGTGACTTTCAAGGCAATTGTCAAAATGAAGAAGGCACCTTTAGATGAATGATGATTTTTTGCTACCTTCTTTGGTGATAGGGACATATTCTTCCAAAGATAAAATGTATATGATATGATTTTTCACCCTTACTTTAGAAGAATTCTAAATTTTCAAATAGATTTACATTACTTTAAATTTTCATAAATACATTTGTTTTCTTTTGCTTATAAAATATATGTGATTCTATTTTAGAAAAATAAAATAAAATAATTTGCACTCATATTTAGTGGCAAAATAGAGCATACTAAACAAAGAATATTGAGGTTGTTCATAGGGGCAATAGCTATCATATTATTTAAGGGACAATTTTGTCTTTTTTTTCTCACATTTGTTTCACATGACTTTGCTCTTGTTCTAGTTGTTTGCATGTAAAGTAAACCTTAACCCTGAAAGGAAAAAACTTATTATAAGTGCATTATTCTATTATGTCCGTTTCATGTGACCTTATTCACGCTCTGGTCACTTATGTGTAAGGCGCTCATTAATCTTAAAAAGCCAAGACCTATTATAAAGTAAACCAACCTTATATCATGGCTTTCCAATTTCATTGTCCATTGCACATTATTGAATTAGTACAAACCCTAATTTTGTTGAGTGTATCACAAGGAACGTTTTAAAAGTCCCTTGTAGGCACTGTAATGGAAATTCCTTGTGACAATTCCCTTTTTTTAGCTCTTTTCATAACACAAGGAATGTCACCATTACAAGAAAATGTGAGACAAAGAAATTCTATTGAAGAGGGAATTTGTGCATTTTTCAATGTTATCTGAAAATGTCTCCAACTCCAAATCAAATTTTCTTGATCTAGATCCTTTTTTAGGTTTCAAGAGTTCAAAGTGTTAGTAATATATACATTTCATTTGTTTAAACATTTCACTAACTGCATATATTATAAAAATCTAGTTTCTGAACATATAAATTATTAAATTATTAAATTTCTATAAATAGACTTTATTGTCATGGAGACTGACATTTTACAAGTCTTATGTGTCCAACCTCATGGTACCCTTGACAATCGATATGGGATAATTGCAACTTGTACAATCTACCAAATATTAGGTCGAAACAACATTGAAATGTAAGATGTGTCAATGTATTGTAAAGTCTACAAATTTGGATTGCACACATGGGATTTGGAAAGAATTAATGAAAATCCCTAGAAAAAAAACACTCAATTTCCTTTTAAATAGGAATTCTTTGAAGTGCCCCCAACAATGACATTAGAACATAGAAAAACACAAAAACTAACAAAAACTAACAAGGACAAACTACAAAATCTCCAAACCAGTCACATGGAATTCCAAACAAGCCTGATGTGTATGACAAGTATTTATTAGAGACTAGAGATTGTTGATTTCAAGTTGGCGCCAATAAAATAGTTTAGTTTAGATTGGTCAAATGATTTTAGGCATTTTTGGAACAATTTAAGATAAACTAGCCTATGATGTGCACAATGATTGGTTTTCTATGTTAGCATTGTTGAATATATATATTTTTTTCAAATAAAGACAAATGGTGAGACATATGGAGAAAAATTGAAATTTTATTTTTTGACAAAGTATAAATTTGTTATGAATTTTTGAAGTGTGTTGCCCAATTGGCCCAAAACAGTCTCTAGACTACTTTTAATCTAACAAAAGTGTATTTATTATGGTCATCTTACTCACCTAAAGTAGTCACAATATTTCCTAACATGGCCTTTACATTAATGCCTAAAACAATCTCTTCTTGTGATGAAATTGCACTTAAAAGGTAGAAGTACCTATTGCAGTCACTAATCACTCCAACACCATCATCAAAGACATTGATTGTGGACACCAACTCAACCTAATGTTGTCCAAATCTCATTTATTTAAAAAAGTCTATCATAAATTGATGCAAGCCTTTAATGGATCACTCTCTATACTAAATAGTGAGATTGAGTTGCCTAAATAATTAGGTTGCGTTACCCCAAGAAAATTATCTTACAATTCATCAAAGTCAATAGATATTTCGACAAATACTTTCATTTGAGCACATGGAAGTTCATAAGTCCCAACTACAACAATATCTAATTAAAAAATAGTGCATTCTTATACAATAACCAAAAATATTTATATAGTGTCAAATGTTGAGAAATTAGTGTAGGGCGACCTCATTTCACTATACAATATAGATGTTTGTAATGGGTCTTTTGCATATAAAACAATGGGTTGATTTACCTCAGACCCACCTCTTAATGCATTTCTATTTTCCTCATGGCACTCATTGAAAATTCATAGCAATTAGGCGGATTATCTAAAATGGCTTGAATTAGACTTTTTAATATATGAAAAGTAATTGTAACAACGAGAATCTCCACCTTAATACCGCATTCATAAATCAACATGATAATAGGTAGGTTTATCATAGATGCATTCTTCATTTTTACAATAACATTGAAAGTCATCCATCAACCACTCTTGGTTGTCCGCCTCTTTACTAGGTTTAGTTAGTGTAATGTTACAAAGAACTAGTGTGCCCTATGCCATTGCTATAGCCAAAATAAAAATAGTTTTCTAATTTTCTAATTCATAAAAACTTTGAAATTCAATATCTTTTTTGCTGTGAGTTAGAATACCACGAAACAAAGTCCATATCCGCCTCTTTGTTGAGAGTTTTTTGCCACTACCAAAAATGCAACCAGAGGACGCATGGTCCAAAAGATTTCACCGGAATAAACAAACAAAAATAAAACAAACATTTTAATTTAATGTATAGACTAGTGTGTCCTATGTCATTGCCATAATATATTAAAATAAAAATAAAACTTTAAAACTCAATATCTTTTCTACCATGAGTTGGAATGCCACCAATCAAAGTCCATGCACCCCTCATTGTAAAGGGCTTTCTGATAATATCAAGAATATGACCAAAGAACACACAATTTTGGAGATCTCACCATAACAAACAAAACAAACAACCTAATTTAATGTATGAACTATTGTGCCTTGTGTTGTTGTTACAACAACAACAACAAAATTTTAATTTAATTTTTTTAAATTAAAAATAAATAAATAAATATTTTAAAATTAAATTAAGCCTTTTAATATTATTTTTAATTCATAAAATCTTTGAAACTCAAAAACTTTCATATCGTAGGTCCAAATGCCACACAACAAAGCCCGTACACCCCTCGTCATAGAGAGCTTTCCAATGGTACCAAGGACACAACCAAGGGACGCATGGTTCCAAAGATCTCATCGTAATAAAAAATCAAAATAAACAAACAACCTCATTTAAAGTATAGACTAATATGCCATGTGTTGTTGCAACAAACATTGAGGGGGTCATTGTGATGGCTTAAGCCCTCCTTAATCTCCCTAAATAAAAATAAAAGTAATTTTTTAATTCATAAAAACTTCAAAATTGAAACTTTTTTGCCATGAGTCGGAACGCCACGAAACAAAGTCTACGCATCCCTCCTCATCGAAAGCTTTCCGAAGATACCAAGAACGAATCCAAAGGACACGGATCTGGAGATCTCACCAAAAAAAACAAACAAAACAAAACAAAACAGCCTCATTTAAGGTATAGATAAATTCAACTCAGTGTAAACCGGCCCTCAGCAAAAGAATATAAAACATCTCAAACTTAAAAATTTGGACCTCCAAGCCCTGTCAGTCTTTTTGGCGGGATCCCGTCATTTTTTGAGCCCCCCGTCTCACCACCGCGGCACCGCCCAATCACCCCGCCGCATTCATTCCGCGCCACCCCAAACCACCAGGGCGCAAAACTTGTCCAGTTGGCACTACCAGGTCGCAATCTTCCCCCCGAAAGACACAAGGTCGAAAACTACCTTTTCAGCAAGGTACCTCCCTCTTTCCCCCTCCCTCATGCGAAGCCCCCGGGCCCCCCCCATTCCGTTGATCCGTCGGCTTCGTGGTCTTGCGCCACCCACCTCGGGATGGAACCATCGTCGCATCATCAGGCTGCACCATCATCATCAACTCTCGCATCATTCATTCATCTCGTGCATCCCCAGTCGAGACGCTTCGTCTCTTCATCGGTCCTTGTTCTTCTTCCCCATTTCGCAAAGCGCAGCTAACCCTCTTGCGCACTCAATCGAAGCTCTTGGAAGGGGAGGTAGTAGCGACTGGGAAGCGCTTGTCGTCGTCAGTCGTCGTTCTGTGTTGTTCTTTGACTTTGTTGCTGTTCAGATTTGCGGAGGTTTCGTATTTCAGTGGGAGCGGCGAATGCGGTGGTGACGCGATGCACCTGGATACCATACTTCGGGATAATGGAGCCTGCTCTGCTTGGAATCTGTCGTTGGATTGTTTGACGAGAACATGACGATCATGCACGTTTTCGCATTTTAAATCTTATTTTTGAAGCTTGGTCAACATTGACGCCGGCGGGCTCGCGGCAAAACGGTCTTTGGGCGGGGCTCCACCAAGTGAGTGGTGGGGGGGGGTGGGAGGGCCTCGTGGAGGGGGATGGAGTGGAGGGAGTGAGCTCCCTGGTTGGTGAGTGAGTGAGCTCCCAATTTTTTGATATTTATGGCATTACTGAGAAGTAGGTGGTGTGGTTATTACTTAGGTCGACGTTGAATCTAAGTTCACTGAAGAATTGGTTTTCGGCGTGGAAGTAGCTCCTGGGATTTGAAAAGATAGCTCGGGGGGCGGGGGTCCTGGAGGGGCTGTGCTGCTGGGTTTGGAAGGAGATAGATAGCCACTTTCTTGGTTTTAGTTAGAGTAGAATACTGATGCGTGGAACTCATTTTACTTACCGACTGGTTGTTTGTGTTCCAGCATGAGCATCTGCTGTTGCGTGTGGAGTGGATTGAGTGGGACTGAAAGAGGCAATCGTTTTGGGGAGTTGTTGTGTTCGTGCAACAACTTGCATGGCTATGAATACATACGGAAATGGTTCTTCTGAAAGTCGTGATGACGACCTGCGCAGGTTCGATCGACTTCTTTCTCGAGGAGATAGGGTATAAGAATGTCGCAGTTGTGTGTGGGAAGCCATTTTGAGCAGAATTTCTTATGAATCCCTAAATGTGGTAGGTTATGGCCAGGCAATAGGTTGAAAATGGTTTACAACACGAATTTGGAGTGATCCCAAGGAGACTCCTAGTGTAAGTTCTTTGAAGAGGATGTACCAGGGGTGTACATTTCAGGGGTGGTCATGTGCCCTTAGCAGCACTCGTCCTCAAGTTTAATGCATCTAAAACTCGTTTGCTTGTTTTGCAGGACGATACTTGATTTTATTCAGAACTATATGGGCAATGATCCCCTTGAGCCCTATTTACGGTATGTTTTCCTCTTCATTCCAGTTTGTAACTGAAAGGTCATAGCGTTGTTCTACAAGAGGTTCCTGAGTAGGATGTCATTTTTTCCTTCTGAGTCCAGTGTTCAGCATTTTTCTAAGGATTATTAGCGAGCTAGGAGCAAAGAAGCCCTATTAGACCAAGGATATATGTTTATTTAATGACCTATTTGATTGATCATTCAATCGGGACAAAATTTTATATCACTAGAAGTAGTAAAGAATCTTGCATTTGGTTGTCAAGAAATAAATTGAACTGGACAAAAAAGAGCCGCAATGACCTATTCAAAAGCTACTTAAAAAAAAGGTGAGAGCCAATTTGAGCTTCATTTTCCATTGTGGTCTGAGGACTTCTGAGCATCCGAGTCTGGTTAACCCTATTGCACCGAACTGATTTAGTATTCATGATTATGTTTTTTACTAAGTTGGACCATCTTACTACACAGGTGTATAAAGTGGTTGAAGGAGATGACTCCGCCAGGTAGTGTGAAGGTAGTCTTGCAGGAAGTGCTGGAACTTGCCGCCACGACTTTCGTGCCGGACAAAAGATATAAGTCAGACCTTCGGTATTTGAAAGTCTGGATACAATATGTAAGGTTCTCACCTTATTGGATTCTTCTTCTGTGGGCTTAGAACTCTCAAGGAGCGCCAACTCCTAATTAACGAAACTGTGAACATGCTCTTGAAAGTTGGTCCAGTAACACGCATATGGGCTTGCATGCAGGCAGATTGCTGCTTGGAGCGGGGTGGCATTTTCCCCTATTTGGAAGCTAATGGGATTGGATTGGAGCATGGACTGTTCTATGAGGCTTATTCTATGTTATTGGAGTCTTCTAGAGACTATTCTAAGGCCGATTATGTCTTTCAAATTGGCATATCTAGGTAACGGTTGTTCGTTTCGAACACAGTCGTCTGGTTATTTCTATTTGGTTTGCCTCCCTTGAGTCTGCCAACCCAATTCTGACTTGAAATCGGGCTATGGATGCAGGGGAGCGCAACCACTGGAAAGGGTGATAGCTATGTATAACAACTTTCGTAGTCGAATGGTTGCTCGCCAAAGGCGGAAAATTCGACAGGTTTCTCCTTACACCCTTCGCAATATGATGACGTATACTTTCCAAATGTACATGTGTAATGGTTGCTGCCTGATGTACCTGTATTCACTTATCATTTAATCGATTTATGATTTGCACCAGGAGCAAGAGCAGAAGGCCTTGTTAACCAGGTTGAGTGGAGGAGCGATGAGGCCTTTAGCTGACAGTCATGGCATCGAAGGTAAATCAAACTTGCTATTTTATTTGAGTACGCGATCCCGATTTCCATGTAGGCGCTGCATACTTTCGGGTGTTCTTTCATTTTGTTTATCGAGGAATTATGTTCCGTCTAATCGCACCCTAATCTCACGAATGTTTGCTCAGGCTTGCCAATATTGCCTTCCTTCCAAAGCAACGCAAGAGAAGACCCTCTTCCAGACATGCAAGACAGTGTTGGCAGTTATGCTGGTCCAGGTGAGTGAGCCACACTGTAGATTAGATTATTTCTGAGATGGGGAGCAGGATAGTGTGAGAGTGATGATTATGGTTGAGGTACCTAATTGCGACGCGCAAAATATTACGCGATGAAAACACATTGATGTTGAGAATGTTCACCACCTTAACATCAGAAGTCGTGTCTGTCCTTAGTCGCCTGCAAATCAATTGGAACTCTTACAGATTTTGCATACATTCTCCAAATTAGGGACATTTCGGTGCGCTGGAAATTCATTGAACTTTGGTCTGTCTACACAGGAACTATATTCAGCGGTTGACGTGTTGCTTTTAGGTGTGGTTACACTGTGGATAGTTCACCAGACGAAGTTGTTGACATGTCTTGTGCAGCACCAGTGCGTATTGGATCCAAGATCTACGAGTCTACAGGCCTGAAAACAGAGTCCAGTTTCGAGGAAGAAAGAGTGAGTCACTGGATCCAAAAGAATCCTCCACAGCTCTCTTATGCTGCTCCTATGGTCTCCAAGAACGAGCAGGTTATTCCGGACTCGACTCATATAGTATCATCTGACAATGTCCATCAACCTCTCAACAGGCCTGGTATGGTAATGCACTCCTTAAACTACAATTTGACAGGCCAGAAGGAAACCACCTCGAACGGATATCTTGGTGGCGCTCCAAATCTTAGTACCGATTTCACACCCACCCAGCCCATCAGTGCCAGAAATGGATTTTCAGGGGATGAGAACGTGTCAATGAGACCTGCCACGATGCATTCAGCCGTTCATGCATCTGCACATGACTTATCCAGAAGGTTATTTACAAATGAGGCAGGGATGGAACTTGCTAGTCAGAACGAATTGCTTGATGATGTCAGCATTGTTACCAAATCGGTGACAGATGATATAATGGCTATGTTTGGTGAACCTACATTGCAAACTGAATCGAGACCGCCCCAGGAATATGCTAGCCTTCCACCTGCTCATCAGGACGTTTTCAAGACTGAAATGTCATATATAAACGAGAGCAAGGCAGGGATAGCACGAGCTGGTCAGAGTGATGATGTCACCATGAGCACTAAATCTGTCACTGATGATATTTTGAAGATGTTCGATGCCCCTCAGAACTTGTCTCAGACTGGAAAGTCTTACAATATGGGGACACAACGGAATGGAAGTAAGGTAGAGGTGCTTGACGATGTCACCATTGATACTAAATCGGTAACAGATGATATCATGGCGATGTTCTCTGGATCTCCTGCTCCAAGAGCGCGAGTACAAAATTCTACATATAGCAACATGTCTTATATTAGATCTCTGGAAGGTACGCCGTCTCGGAATGGAGTTCTCAGAGCTCCAGTAGCGTTCTCACAACCTGTTGGCATTATCCGCAATAGTCTAACCACTGCTTCCACTAGCGATTTGGAGTCGAGGACTTTGAATGCTAGAGTTGATTATAAACTGACTACCTCCCCATCTCAGCAGCAGCCTAGTCAGGTGCTTCGGAATGGGGCAACTACATCGCAGACGAGGGAGGTTGTGCGTGTTCGTAAAGATGGCACGTCTCCTAATCAGAAGCTTATGGAACCTGCAACAGTTGAACAGTGGGTGACGAATGAAACCAGAAGCAGCGTCATTGTTGAAAACACAATGGTAAAAGTGGGTGTAATACAAGACCTTAGCAACGGGAAGGGGAGGTTCATCGAAGAAGATAGTTCGTATGATGATGGTAATGTTAGATCAACTCCGAGTCGGAAACGTTCCAGCTGGTCCACGAGCGCGAACGACACTCAGTGTATTTATCTTAGTGATGAAGACGAGAAGGTTGACAGTAGGGAGAACAAGAAGCAAAGGGTACCGTTCACATCAAATGGATGCAAGGATAGTGAGACTCCCGTATTGAAAAGATCGTTGGCTTTGAGGGAGAAGCAACGCCCTACACAATATTCTCCAGCCATTGGCTCGGCACCTATCGAAAACGTTGCTTCGCCAAATGGAGAATCGTTTGGTCTTAGGTAAGGGAAAGCCAGATTGCGCAGACTTTTACCTCCTAATGGGGCGAAGATTCATGGTTGAAAATGACCAGCTCATTTGATTTTGTTTTATGAAATTAAAATTTTTGATGGGGTCAAATTTATACCACGTTGTACGTGTTGATGAAAAATAAACAATATTGGACAAAAGGAAGTCTGTAAATTGCCTCTTCGAAACTGCTAAGTATATCTGAGGCCCACTTTGGGACTCTTTCTCCTTTAGGATATAAGTCACTCGTTTGTTGTGATCCATCAATTTGAATCAACTGGGCCACTTACATGTTTAGTTTAACAGGAATATTTTGGAGCCTACACTTTCGCGTACAGAGCACAGCAAACCAGGTGGACAGATCTATCCATGGGATCAGGAACTGATATCAAAGTTCTTGAAATATCTGAACCCACCGTTATCAGAATATAAGGTGAGTCGATGAAATTGCCAGAGGATATTCATGTGTTGGGAGTCATGGATTGCTGTAGTTTTGCAATGTAAATTTCTGTTCCTGTATTTAGCATACTTAACTTTCATTGTTATCTGTGCAGGGTTATATTTATTGCTCTAAAAAATACTCTGGGAAGGTGACGCTGGCCTCTCTCGCTTCCACCAAATCTGGCGTGAAGAACAAACCATTAGAGTTGGGTACGACCTTCTGATCTCTTTCTGTAGGACACTCTCAATTCAGAGAAGAAACATGTTGTTGGATGCCATTGTAACGAGTATGGCTGTGGAAGTTACAGAATGTCTTTTCTTGAAAACAAGCCTCCTCATGCTCCTCAAGAATATTGGTAGTAATTTATCTTGCAATTGGTTCTAAGTGATGCAGGCTGCAGCAAGTATCAGTTGAAGGCATCGACAGGTCACGGTGCATTTGCCCAAGTCTACCTTGCTGAGGCTCTCAGCAAGACAGGAGATAGTCGTCGTGTAGTCTTGAAAGTAAGTTAATTATTGCCGAAGATCAGGTGAATGTGACTGTTAGCTATCAGGAGAAAACTCATCGTCCTGCAGTACAGACAGTATTGAAATGCCTGCACAGGGTATTATATCAATGATTCTGTTACATAATAGTACGCCCTTTGATGTGTTGATTCCGTAAAGTAGAAGATGCTGATCTGAATCTCTAGGTTATTGAAATCACTGTTTCTGCAACTATTGTCTCTGAGCGCTGTAAACTATTTGTGTAGTGTATATGTGTGTTAAGTGTC
Organism: Antitrichia curtipendula; assembly: GCA_951230915.1. Taxonomy (NCBI): domain Eukaryota; kingdom Viridiplantae; phylum Streptophyta; class Bryopsida; order Hypnales; family Leucodontaceae; genus Antitrichia; species Antitrichia curtipendula. The sequence goes on from OX579633.1 coordinate 14,222,821, forward strand.
AAAAGAGAACGCATAGTGGAGGTAACTAACCAATCTTATAAATGAATGATGCTTCAGGTTCAGAAGCCACCCTGCCCCTGGGAGTTTTATATATATCGTCAGCTTGATATGCGGATCCCTTCTGAGGAGGTATTTACCACAGATTCCTAAATGCTATTGTCTTTCAAATCTGGAGATGACGAAGGACAAGGTTATTGGAGATTATTTAAACGTATATCTGACTCGGTTCAATTTTATACTTTTTGTAGAGATGCTCATATGGATGTGCTCAAAACATACATATTTTTGCGGACTGTAGCTTTATGGAGTGCGACTTTGGTCAATATGGAACTCTTCAGGTATGAACAACTGCATCTATGCAGAAGTTGTGAATAGAAATTCAAGGAACTGGGGTGTGTAGTTCAGCACATGTATGATTTTCAAGCCAGAGTGTGCTGAGTATTAATAGTAGAGTGCATTTTCTAAAGTGCAGGATGTTATCAATTCGTATCTGAGGAAGGGCCAACGAATGGATGAGCCTCTATGCATTTTCTACACTATTGAAATGTTACATATGCTGGAAGATTTGCACAAAGTTGGTCTCATTCATGGAGACTTCAAGCCTGACAATTTGCTCATACGCAGCAGCAGGTCAAGCTCCATCTTAATCACTGTGTATAACTTGATGTTTCTTTCTGAAATTTGAGTACAATTATAAAAATAGGAAGTCCACTTTGGAAGCTAATAGTTGGTTATAGTAAATTTCAAAACGTGCTCTCTCGTTCCAAAATGTAGGGCTTGATTTCTTCTTTCAATTGGTCCATTGTGTTACTTTTCTCGAAGCTTCCTAATTCATTTATTTCGACTCTTATAAATATGGGAGCAGTCACTGTTGGTCGGTTGGGTTCGTAAGGGTTAAGTCCGAGTAACAATTGTTTCTGCAACCAAAGCAAGTTAAACGGATGGAACTAACTGTGGGCATGGCGATTGGCAGTGCGCATCTGGGATTTTGGGCTCCTGCCAAGCCAGGTGCTTGGAAACAGCAGGTCAGACCTCCTGGCAATAACAGTTTTGGACACTGAGCTCTCATTGCTTGAATATTAGTGTAAGATACAAGTATTTAATCTAAAACTGAAGTGTGCATTTCATACAGGGTGTCTGCCTTATTGATTGGGGCCGCAGTATTGATCTCTCGCTTTTCGCCGAAGGAGCTGAATTTGTGGGGGACAGCAAGACTGATGGCTTCCGCTGCACAGAAATGATTGAGAAGAAACCGTGGACTTTTCAGGTAAGCTTCAAAGCTATTGCTGGTTCTTTTTACTCCCTAAGTGCTCCGACACCTATATTCTGAATGCTAAACAGAATGCTATAAGCCAATTTTTCGTCCAAAGCAATTCTTGAATCTTTAAAAGATACTTCCTTAGTGACCAAGTTGGTGAAGTTGACGGAAATAATATATTCGTACGAAGATGTAAGCGAAACTGTGCAAATATCCAAAATGGATTCAGACTTTAAGGGGTTAACCTCCGTGGCCAACAATGGCTGCTTCCATATCTATCGGAGTCCAAATTAATCATTGAGGATGCTTCAAGGTAACACAATGTACCAATATAAAGAAAAATTCACGCCCTGCATTCTTGAAGGATAGTTACTGTGTTTGGAAGTTTCTATATTCATTTGTTAACTTCCAATTTGTACTTACTATCCTTACTATTTCCAGTAATACTGCATGACTTGTATCCCTTTATGCTAGCACAGTTAGTTAGCGTAATGTTGAATTTGTTGCTAATTCTTCCTCATGGTGTTCTGGCAGGTTGATACTTATGGTTTATGTGGAGTGGCGCACTGTCTCCTCCACGGGAATTATATGGAGATAGAGAAACGTTCAACTAATGCGACCTCCCAGGTCATTTGCCGCCCTAAAGCACCGTACAAAAGGTAAGATAATGCCTGGACTGAACTACATATGCTGAGTTTGTATCGTTTCTAAAGCAATTTCTCTCTTCAAAGCATGTCATTTTCTTAATTCATTTTTTAAAATTTTTACGATGCACTACTTTCTGGTTATAAATAACGTAAAACCGACCCCTACAGATTTTGGCCTTAAATGTACACTTTCAGAACATGACAGCCCAGGTCTATTTTGGGTACTTGTATAATCAATACTTTGAGTATTCTTAGTTTCTTCATTTGGTGTCCGAAAATACATGCCAAGGGAATCTTGAATCTTTTGATTGCCAACAAAACATAAGAAAATTTAACCAGAGGCACCATGCTCAGATGCGTACAGGGTGGATTTTAGTTGGTCACGTAAAGCACTCTAATTTCCGGAAACTTGGTGCAGGTATTGGAACGTGAATTTGTGGCAGAATTTTTTTGAGACATTGCTGAACCTGAATACCGACAACTGCTATAATACTCTGCATAAACTACGCAGGTCATTTGAGGATTATTTAGGTAGTGATTCAGGGTTAACGAAGAAGCTAAGAGAATTACTGGTGAAGCAGAACACAATGCTGCTTTCCCGTAAGTGAATGCTGCTCATGGTTTCTTGGCTTAGTGATCTCAAAGCCTTTTCTACCATTGAAGTCTTCCTACTTTCAGGATAAGGAAGTCAAATGTATTATACTGGACTTGCACATGCAAGTGGTCGAAGTAAGGACTGATGTTCCACCATTATTCAGAGTTTATGAGGTGTATTTTTGAGCTTCAGCTGCCGACTACTGTGGTTACTCTTCTGAGACCGATAGAAGCTGGCTAGCATTTGTTTGATATTTTTTCTTGAACTACCGTGACACCTTTCGAATGATTGTATATCATGAGGCTCATCCCACTTACCTCAGAAAGAAGTTAATTTATAGCTTGTTAAAACATCAGTTTTGTCAAACGCTTGTCTTGCTTGATTTGAATGTTTGATCCTTAAAAGGATCACAGGGTGTTTTTTGTCAAAAAACACTCAAAACTGCCATTTCTATTGCAGTGAAAAACTTTGAAAACTTTGTTTTTTTCCTAAGAGTTATTTTTCTGCAAAAGATGCCTTGATTGCCTGAAAAACAAGACTCTCCATAACCTTCTCATCACTAGTCCAAATAGAATGAATCAAATCTTTCTAAGTAAACAAAAATACTTTCTATGTGTAATAAAACTTTTAAAAAATTATTTTGAATTTTTGTGTTTTTTTTTGTTACAACTTGGTGACCTCCATTTTGAGCTATGGGTGGCGTAAATGTTTCTCTTGGGCACCAATTGAAATAGAAAATCATATTTCTAAAAGGCTAGTCTGTTTTTCTATCTTCAAGAAAAGTTTTAAAAAATCATGCCAAAAATTGAGATCATACGAACCTATTCAAACCTTCAAGAGTCCACCAAAGAGACTCTTGGTGCTTTAGGGGTTAAGGGGATAAATAGTCAATGTATTTGAGAATAGTGATGAAATTAAAGAATATTAATTTTTGTCTCTTGGACTTATTTCATTTCATTTTAAGAGTAGCGACATTCTATGATTGTTTAACCCATAAATGTTGCCGAGGACGTTTTCTGGCCAATGAATGACAAAGAATCTTTCCGTGTAGGACAAAAATGCAACTATTCATCCTCCCAATTTTGTGTCAAAAGGGAAGATCATCTACGGTAGTTTTGTCTTCTACTGAATGCTTTTGCATTTTTTTAATCCAACATTTCACATAGTGACAAAACAGATGATTTCTACGGTTATGAATCCATTGTTTAAGGGTTAAGAAGAACATAAATTTCCATATTTTAATCAAAGATAATTGTTTAAGAATTATATCTAGATGTATGAGAATTATGCATTTCTATCTAAGGTAGACACTTGCAATTACCTATTTCTTCAACACCAATTCATTGTCATCACTTTGGACTTGCAAAACTAACACTTGCACTTATCATTCTTTTTTTAATGAAGTATCAAGCAAACCCGAGATAAATCCAACCTAAGTCATTTTGTAATTTCTCAACACTCATGTAATATCTTATGAATCCTCAAAGTTGAGAGCGTAGGATACCTACACATGTCACTAGACTTCCTTAAACAAATACCCTTAAAGGCCCCAAATGCTTCAACTCTCATTGATTGCTCTTGAGTCCTTCAATTGGAATGATTTAGGATGAATATAAGTAACCATTCAATTTCAAATGTAGGTGGCATATTTAAAGTGTATCTTTTGGGTATTCCTAAGAGCATTGCCAAATGAATGCAGTCTAGAATTCGGCCCTCCAAATAAGAAACTTTTAACTTTTCACTCATTTATAATTAAACCTTGAATTTTTTTATCATTGGAAGCAAAGTGCATTGGTAACCGTGATTTGCCAACACCTCTATAATTTTTGTCTTTTAGTGTGCTTTCAAAGCGATTTATATTCTTTGTCTAATGCTTAAATTTCAGTTTTTTGTACCTAAGGTCGAACCACCCATACCCGATCACTTAAGCAATTTCAGGACAAATGTAAGGCAATAGAAAAATATTCTTGTGTAGAGAGATAAGGAATATTGCATTTTCCGTTATTTTATTCTCAAAATTGAAATTTCTATAAATTTTGGGAGCCAAAAAGTGTTCCAAAACCATAGACAATGTTTAGAGTCTTCCAATTCCGATCATTCAAGAGACTACTTTTCCAGTCAGTACTTCCCACACACTCTCTGACGCTTTGGAACATGTGTCATGACCTTATTAGTCCCAGCCTTGAAAACAAGAAGGAATAAAAAAAACATTTCAAGCTTGGGTTGTAAATCTGTTCCACCTTTGGTTGGAAATAGTTGGGTATGGCTCCCTGGTTGGGAATGGGTGGTTCTACCTTATTCAAAGTACTTTTGGATTTGCTACCTCCCAATGATAAAAAAATTCAAGTTCTAATTCAATAAAAACGAGTAAAACGAGTAAAACGAGTACGAAGTTTTATTTGGAGGTGCAAATTCCGGACTGCATTGGCGATCGATGCTCTTACTCACTGTACTGTACTGCTCCATCAAACCCAGTTGGTACGAAATTCTGCCAGCAAGTTATTCACATCATTTAATTCTCTGCAGCAGCAAAGTTGTTGTGACAGACTGCAGTCTTGTCGAACTCCAGGAACAAAACGTTTCCGTGATTGCCACTAAGTGACATCCGCTTGGGGTTGTGTCTCACAATGACATCCACATGGGGTCGTGTCAACTCTGCCCACTCAGTCTGCCCCTGCAGACAACATGGAATCTGCAAACATTCCTTCCGTTGCAGTGCCGTAAGTTACTGGATGATCAACTTCGATCGAAACGAAACGAGGGAGCCACTCTGACTCGCATTAAGCGTTAAGCGTTAAGCTTACGCCATTCAACGTTAAGCTTGCGCGCACAGCAAGTGATTTGAAGCGCGCACACGGCGGAGTTGTGGTGTTGTTTGTTTTCTCCCGTGTTAATTTTTATTTTTTTCCCGTTTCCTGTTTTTGTTCAAATGAGCAGGTCATTGTTTTGGCATTGTCTGCTCAAGTGTTTGTTGTGGTGTACGCTGCGGTGTCAATCTCATCTAGAGATCGACTTGTCGTCAACTGAGCTGCTGACCCATCCCATCAGTGGTTGTAAAAGCAAAAATTCTTCTGCCGCTTGTGATTGCTGAAAAAACAGTCCTTCAATCGTTGCACCTGCCGACGCTTTTTGTCAGGGTGTGGTAATGACCAGCTACCGGTAGCGCTTGCTATCTGCATTTATGTACAGTATGTGGATTAAGCGGGTATGTCTGCTTTCTGGTGTTTAAAGCGTGCTGTTATTGAGGGTCATAGAAACAAATTTAGACCTACTTTTGAACCGGATTCACATTGCAAACATCACCTGTAACATCAAGTGCAAACATATCGACCTTAGTTTGCTGATAGTAGAATCACTACCCCAACATGAACCCCGGTACACACTGAGATGGAGGGAGGGGTTCGTTTTTTGAAACACATGTGGCTTAAACTTAAGGTAGTCTACTCTTAAAGCGATCATTGAAGAGTTGATTGTGTTTTCAGGGAAGCTGAACACCTTGAAACAATTATAAACAAATTTTCATAGGAAGGAAAATAGAATTGGCATTTAATCCAAGTTGTTTTATATTTTTTTGGACCTTCGTGGAATCAGTTACGAATTTTTGAAATTGAAACACAATGGTCACTAAAAGTGACCAACTCCTAAAATGTGCATTGTTGGTACATTGAAGAGAGCAAAATATACCTATGTGTTAGAGGGTGCTTTTAGAGCACACTATCTTAATTAGTAGAACGCCCCCAACATTGATGCTCACAAATAGATAGATGCTAACTAAAGATAGAGTGCTTTCTTTTGGATGCAACAATAGTTAGCTATACTAAATAGTGAAATTATTTAGTTTGCCTTTTACTAATTTCTTAACATTTTACACTGTATAAATATTTATTGTTATTATACAAGAATACAATAATTTTTATCAACCTGGAACCATGTATGTGCACTAGTTTAGGGCTTGGTTTAGAGAGTTCCATGCACCTCCATGTGGTGATAAGCAATGAGTCATGAAACAACTTTTATGGGTAATGCAACTTAACCTATTGTAATTGATAAGGCACCCTAATTTCACTACTTTTTGTACAATACATGAGTGATATGCAGCACTCTAGAATCATAAAAAATATGTTTCCAATGTTGCTGTATGGAGCACCCATTGTTTCAATTCATTATACCTAGCTATGTCACAAGATTTCCACTTCCAATGCCATAACTAGTGTCTCCAATTTGTAGATTTATATAATTATGGATGCAAATATTTGAATATTGATAGATTGATAGAATCATGAGACAATTGATTAATATGTCATGTATAATGCAACATGGATCAATACAATTAGGAAGAAAACAAAAATCTTGTTGTAGTTCCACCAAATTTGCCGTTGCATTTCTCAAATCCGGAAGCTGCTCTCTTCCAGAGCTTGCTTGATGGAAACAAGTTAGGGCACATAGAGTGTCCAACCACCCTGCGATCTCAGGAGCTCTGAGTCGTCAATGGAAACTGGCTCTAAGCGTGGTGTGGATGTTGCACTCTTATGGAGGCTCCAATACGTATTAGATGACCGATGAGCCGCACTGACAAGCTCATCGATTATCTAACACATAACCGGTTGTGTACATTTTCCAATCACAACCCTTGATCTTCATGATCCAAGGGTGTAGGAAGCAAGTTGAAAGGAAAGAAGCAGTTATGAGTTGCTACTTGTAATGGCCATGGCAACAGGTCCCCAACGGGACGGTGCCACGTTAGCGTTGAAAAAGTCAACAGTCCGTTACGTACTGCTGCACCAAAAGCATTCAGTGTCTCTCTCAACAGTGATATCATTCCGAACTTTGCAAGACACACCCACTTCCGAAAGTTACAAACTTTTATAACCGCGACATTGATCCTTCCCTTCTTTTCCTTTTTTTTCTTAACTGAATCCAAGTGTCGACTACTGAACTCTCTCTCGCCCTCCTCTTTTTTTTTTCTTCCTTTCTCCTTCTTCTTCCAACAATAATGCTCCTTCTTTTGCGGGTGCATTGAGGTCTTCCCACTCTTTCAGTTGGTCTGGTCAAAATCGGGAGGCAATAATGTGATGAGACTCCGTGCTTGGGATTGGATCCCACCCCTCCATCAATTGTGTCTGTCTGTCTGTCTGGGGTTTGGTGTTCAACACCGGCTTCAACCGGGTCTCCCTCCGACCATCTCTTTCTTTCTTTCTTTTTTTCCCTTCTTCTGGCCATTGGAATGGAATCAAAAAGAGTTGAAGAAACTCAGGGAGCCCACTTCCAGGAACGGAAAAAAAACAACACTTCCATTGGTATCCAGTCAGTCAGTCAGTCACCATTGGAACTCAATGATTGGTGGACCAGACACAGTGTTGTGGTTTCACAAAGCAGACAGAGGCTTCTCTAAGGTTGAGAAACACCTAACTGAAGCTAACGCTTTTGCTAGTGACCTGAAAAAACGTTGGATGAGATTATTAACCCCTAAAGTCTCAAGGCCTTTTTTTCCATCAATGACCACTCAAAACTGCCATTTCTACTACAAAGAATTAAAAAATTTTAATTTTTACTTTCTTTTTTTTGCATATCTAACAATAGAATCACGTACCGGACTAGTATAAGAATGTATGGAAGAAATTTCAGAAACTTTGACTTCGTAGATTGCAAGATATTTGCATTTAAAGTGAAGAAAACAAGTTTTTTTCAAGAAGATGCTTAGAGTGCCTGAAAAACAAGATTGTCCATAACTTTCTCATCATTAGTTCAAATATAATGATTCAAAGCTTCAGATGTAGACAAAAATGTAATATTTGAGAAAAAAATTTAAGGAAAAAACTAATTCAATTTTTGTGTGATTATTTTTGGGTTGCCCCTTGAACTGCTTTTTGAACTTAGAGTGGCATAACTTTTGCTCCCGGGCACCAATTGAAATAAAAATTATATTCCCACAAAAGCTAATATAATTTCCTATCTTCAAAATAAGTTTAAAAAAAACATGTCAAAAATTGAGATCTCACAAGCCTACCTGAAATTCCAAGAGTCCCATGTAGGAACTTTGGGACTTTAGGGGTTAACGAGAAATGCCCCCTAAGTGGTTTTGTAATTTTCTGATGCTTGAGTAACATAGAAGGGAGTTTGTATATGACACTCAATTCATCTTGGAATGGACACCCTTGAAGCATGAAATGCCTAAACTCTCATTGGTTGCTTCAAAAAAACTCCTTGTCTCTCACTGATTGCATCTAAAAATTTGTGTTGATTTTGAGTGAGGAAGTGTACTCATTCCGTCCTGAAATGATTGTCCACAATTTTTTTGCTATTTTTTTGAGACAATTTCATTGAACCTATTGTGAAAAAAATAATTAAGAAAGGTTCCAAATTTTATAATCACTAGAATCAATGAAGAACATTGCATGTGTTCAGTGCAACCTAAATAAAATTATCCACAAGGAAGTGTTTTTTTGACCTACTCAAAACAACCTTAAAAAAATCCATAACATTCAAAGTAGACAACCATTTCAAGATAGAGGGAGTACATTAATAGTCCATTTTTTAGGTGTTGGAGATGAAAAATGGCGCTTAATAGGTGTTTCTAAGTTGATATCAATTGTTTTCATTGCACAAGAATCTATTGTTATGAAGTAGCGGACTTCTTGGTACAAAAGGAAGTTTATTTACATCCATGTGACATACCTAAGTAGAATTATCCCCAACAGAGTCTTTTATTCATATATTATTAAGAGTTATCATGTTTTAATTTTTGGCGATTGAAATTGTGAGAAAATGGATGTTTATTGTTTATTACATGGATCCCTGGAAGATAACATGGATGTCACAATGAACAAGTTACATTGATGGAATGAATGTTTGAAATGACATTCAAAGAAATGTGACTCTAGAGTGACTAGAAGAAATCCACATTGTTGTTTTTATGCATTTTTTGTGATGCCCACTTGTTTTTATGTTACTTTTGATATTACAATTAACATCTTGATGTCATATCTAATGTCATTGTTGACGTAAGAGTTGGTGGATGTCACAAAAAATGCGTCATGAAAAAACACATGGTTCTTCTAATGAGTGCCAGCCTACAATATAAGAGCTTTGTGCTCCAATATCATATGTGCACCAATGCACTAATAAACAACCAAGTAGACTATCAAATTCTTTGAGACCGCCTGATGAAAACAAAATATATTTTATTATCTTCAACATCTAACAATTAAAGTAAATACTATGAATTTGTCACTAAAATCATTCCTTCTAGATTCTTTCGTAGAGTGCAAATCCTTCTAACATGAAAGCCTAGGGTCAATTTTGGGTACACTTAAAATGAACACTTTTAAATTTCTTAGTTTATTTATATAGTGTCCAAAATTACAAGTTAAGAAAATCTTGAATCCCCTTGCAGTTGTCAATGAGATCCAACAACAAAATTATAATAACTTAATAACTTAATAACTTAATAACTCATACTATGCTCAAATCCTTATTTAGAAGTAGTTACTTAACCCCTAAAGAACCAAGGCCATTTTTCTGCCAAAAAACACTCAAAACTGCCATTTCTATAGCAAAGAGTAAAAAAAATTGAAAATTGTTTTCTTTTCACATCTAACCGTAGGATCTTATACCTAACTAGTATGAAAATGTATGGAAAAAATTTCAGAATTTTTGCCCGCACAGATTGTAAGATATCTGCGTTTAAAGTGAAAAAAACAAGTTTTTCAGCACATTGCGGGACTAGATTTTATGACTTTGAACATTTTTAACTTAAATATTTTGCACTACAGAGTTTTGAGCGTTTAATCTTTATAGTGGAGAATTGAGTTGAGAGTCTAGGGAAAAAAAGAAAATTCAAAAAAACTTAATTTTCATTATTAAAGAAATTGTTAAGTAGAAGTAGGTACAAGATAGAAAGAAAATCTAAAATATTAATATCTTTTGTATGGAATTAAAAAGCACTAATCCCAATGGTGAGATAGTTCTAGCAAAAAAACTAAACCTTGTGGAACTTTTCTTTTTGAAAAATTATAAAAACTACATTCAGAAATGAATCCTACAAGTTATTTTTTCAGGAAGATGCTCTAAGTGCCCGAAAAACAAGCTTGTCCATAACATTCTCATAAAAAATTCAAATGAAATGAATCAAAGCTTTTCAGATAGACAAAAATATAATCTATAAGAAAAAAAAATTAGAAAAAAAAAAAAAAAAAAAAATTGCAAATTTTTTTTGCTGCCCCTCGACCCCTGTTTTGAGCTTATTTGGGCATAACTTTTTTTCCCGGGCACCGATTGTGAAAAAAATTATATTCCCATAAAGCTAATCAGATTTTCTACCTCCAAAAAAAGTTTCAAAAAATCAGGAGAAAATTTCAGCTCGTAGGTACCTGCCCGAAAACCCATTTGTCCCCCGAACGGACAACGGACCTTTAGGGGTTAACAAACAGGCAACCGTGTTAGAAAAGGCTTTGTTCAAGTAACCATATAACATTGGCTCAATTTTTGAGTAAACCCCTACTCAAACTTCTTCACATGTAGTTTTTGTCAATGCAAGCCTACAATAGCAACTCCGCAATAAAAGACTTTGTCCTTGTAACCTTAGCTCACTTTTTGAATAAGGCCCTATTCAAACATCCTTGCATGTTGTTTTCATGAGGGGGGTAGACTAAGAACGTGTTTCCATTAACCACTTGGAGCTCCTAAAATGGAACAAGCAAGTGCTTTACATAAGAGGTGGAACTCTAGGTCTTCAGCCAAGCTTCCAGCCTCCAACCTCCAACCTTTGTATTTCCTCATATGCGGAACTAAAAGGCCTAGACACATGACTAGGGGGAAATAAATTACGGAAAAAAGATAAAAGAAGGGGGTTGCACTTCCGGCTCCAAAAAATTGACCCGACACAAAGTTTGTCAACACAACTATATATATCTCTTATGCAAATGGAGCTTCGATGCCAAGAATTGTGCTTGGATTCCATCGATGACCAATAGATTCATGTGGAATAATGGGTCCCAATGGAGATCACTTAGAATATTCCCCCCAAATCCCTTTCCATTCTTGGGCATCCGAATGCCCAGTGGAAACAAGCTACAGTATAAGAAAATGACCCGGCCACAAGAAGACCCACATGACAAATTTCACTTCACTGCATATTAACCCCTAAAGGTTTTTGACTATGTTTTCACCAAAACCGCTCCAGAACTGCCATTTCTAATACTAGTGCCAAATTTTAGAAAAAAAAACATTTTTGGACACTTGTAGCCGTAGGATCTTGTAGTAAACTTATTTAAGAAGATGTGGAAAAAATTTCAGAATTTTCCACCAAGTGGATTGCAAGATAATAGCGTTTGAATTGACAAAAATCCTTTTTTTGTCCCTGCGAAAAAACGGGCAGCTGCCCTCCACAAGGTCACATTTGTCTGAAAAAATGTCCAAAATGATGGTTACTCTTTGCATTTATTCTTCAAGGCAAGTTGGCTACATGCTTGAAAAATTTCAGATCATTTGGAATTGTACAACATATAGGAAAAAAATAGTAAGTAGGAAGAGGTAGAGAATGATTCAAAGCACTAAATTGTCAAGAATTTATTTATGAAATTGAAAAATGCCAATCCCAACAATTGTAATGTTGTAATAAACAATATACACCCAACGTTTTTATTTTTTTTCAAAAATATTGAAAATCGAATTAAATAAAGGACTTCAAAGTTTATTTTAGTGTAGAGATTCCATAACTACCCTCAAACTAAGAATCCTCATAACTTTTGACTCATTGATCGGAATGGAATGATTCAAAGCCTCCCACGTACATATAAATCTAAAGAACCAATTTCAAATTTTAGATTTTTTTAAAAGTGATTTTTAAAGAAGTTTTTTTTGCTGCCCCGGCTGCCCGCCGAACAATGAAAATGACATATCATGCAATAACTTTTTAACCATGTAGTCAAAAGTTACGAAAATTGTTGGACCTTAAAGCTACTCCTCGGGCACATCTTTTGTGAAAATTTCAAAGAAAAAAAAGAAAAATTCCGGTCATAGTGAGCTGCCCAAAATCGCTATGTTGTCAAAAAACGGTGTTTGGTCCTTTAGGGGTTAATCTTCTCGTAGTCATTTCCCCAGTCTAATGTTTTTTTTGTCAATGCAAAGCCTCCTCCCCTTCCGTCCATAGCCCACAACCCAATACGACCTTGTCAACTGATTGCGACAATGGGACACACAAAGCAAGTTGAAGATCCAAACTACAATGCGGGGGCACACTTGTCGAAGCAATTTGGGAATAAATAGGTCAGTCTGAGAAGAGGGGGTCCACCGAAAGACCAGGTGATGTCCCAAAGAGTCGCCACTCCACAAGTTGACGGCTCCCTAATTGGGGTTACCAGCTAAATTTCAGGAAAAGGAGAAGGAAAGGAAAAAGGCGGAGAGATTGAGGAAGACACACGGCAGTCTAAAACGGCCATCATCACTCTGGGTACATCTCCAAAATCAATATGTACCTTGGTTGAAGAAACGATTTCAGAATATCTATAAAAAAACCCGCTTTATCCGGACTCATTACTTTTGCATACGGTATCCAAATGTTGCCTTTGCTGGTGGGTTGGAACCTCCTTTCACTTGTCAACAAGAAAATCAATGGAAACTTCACCAATTTAATGATAGTAACTTGGCACAATAGCAAAAGGGGGGTAGTTTGGGGAGGTAACCACCTTAAATATTGGTCTAATTGCAACTAAATATTTTTTGGCGTACAATATATGCCTTGGGAACTTGAGTACATTTGTGGTTACTATTTCAAAATTTCATAGTTCATTGATACAATGACCAGAAGATATATGTTATTTTTATAAAAAATTGATTTTTCAACAAAGAGTACTCAAAACTTGTCACTTTTTGATGCACTGAGGATAATTAAAATACAAAAATATGTTTTGAAACTTTCAATTGTACCAATTTGAACTAGACTACTATATGAACTTATAGAAGAAAAAAATTCAGTCCATTTGACTACTCAAGCTGCAAGATAATAACATTTGAATTGAAGTTAAAAAAAAAAAAAATTTGGGCCGTGTCCAATAGGGTCTGCATTGTTGGATTCAACTTTGTGGAGAAGGGGAATTAACTTTGGGAAGTTGGACCATTATGTAGGTAATTATATTAGTTATTTGCACGCCAATTCTCAAAGATAAAGGAGGTGTTTATTGTAACATAACCCAAATAAAGAGGATGTCCCCTTCAAATCATACTATATTGAACAAGGTCTCAATTTTTTTAGATAACTTGTTTTAAGGAAGAATCATAATCCCAATAGTCAGTACAATCAAGTAGAATCTTTTTCTTTTTAATCTCATGAACTTATAGTAGAATTTGAACTGAAGGTTTTTAATTGTTCTAAAATTTTCATTTTTAATGCATAGACTAAAAATTGGGATTAAAAAAGTATTTTTTTTCCAATTGCAACCACAAATTATTTTAGTGTAAGATAGGAGGTCTATGAAGTGCCCATTTAAGAGCTAAAACATAATTAGGAAAGATTAGACTTCTTGAAAAAAAATTCAATAAGTTTTTTCTCAAAAAGCAAACGGAATTGGCATCTAATCTAAGTTGTCTCATATTTTTTGGAGCTTTGTGGAATTAGTTATAAATTTTGAAGTTAAAATGTAATGGTCACTAAAAGCATCCACATTCTAAAATGTACACTACTTGTACATTGATGATGCAATGAAAAATAAAAATGCACATCTTCATTAGAGGATGCTTTTAGAACTCGAGTGTTTTATCGACCTCCTACCTTACTATTGTGAGAGTGGAGAATTTTTTTTGCCCATTTAGCTTTATAGATTGCAAGATATAAGTGTTCAAAGCTTACTTATCAACCTTACCCTCTCTATTAGTTTGTTGCCCAAGCTGCCCCTACACTTTTGAGCCCTGTAGTTTTGGATGTAGGCATTTGATCTTAAAAAAAAGTTATATTTTCACGAAGCTAATACAAGCATGCATCTTTGGTCAAAATTTCACTTATGTCCGTTTGAAAGTGACTTTGTATGAACCTACCCAAGTCTTTAAAACACTCCATGGGAGCTTATTGTTCTTTAGGGGTCTAGAGAATCACAAATCTTCTTTCAATCTCACTTTCAATTGCCAATAGAACCTCAATAAAAACAAAGATAGTTTAATGATAGGAACTATGCTCAAATTTTTTATACAATTTAATTAGACAATCACCTTATTGCAAAAAGAGTGAACTTTATTTCACTAAGTTTTATAAAATATCATTTTTTCGGAAGTACACATCTCAAAATTAGGGCAACTTTTTAGAAATGTACAATGTTAAACTTAAGTTTATCATAAATAATTTATATTATTTCTAAAAAATGTGTAATAAATTATTTTGGAATTTTTTCTTAATTGCTAGTGAGGTACAAAATGAGGTCCAAAAGCATTTATAATAAGTTGTACAATGATGTCCACTATGCCCGATGCCTTAAACATTTGAAGATAGAATATTTTAATATCCTCAACAACATTGAAAGTGATTTTTCTTAATTCTTTAATCAACATGAAACTTTGGGAACTTAAGGGTGCTAAATTAATAATACAATTAGAATTACCATACAATTCTCTTGTATATTAAAAATTAAAACAAATATATAGTGGTAACAATAATAGTATGGACAATCCCTTGTGCCAAGTCAGTCCATTTTACAATAATTGCATCTTGATGAATGTAGTATTTTGGATTAAATTTTTGAAAATTCAAGAGTATATTGTCCAAAGCTGCATAGCAACAAACATTATGTGTTGTGCACGTAGCTAAACTAATGCAATAAAAGTGAAAAGTCAATTTCTAAATCAAGCCTTGACAAAAGATTTTGGCTCTTGTTTGGAAGGTGATCCTTGCAATCATGTGAGACTTGCATGGCATAAGTCTTAAAATTTGTGAATAAATATTAATAGTGTAGTAGAATTCCATCAAAATTTGATAGAATATTAACAATGATTAATTCATATTTTTTAAAGAAATTTATTTATAGTTTCGCTAGTACATTCACGAGGATTGAGCTTTTGAATTTAAATTTTGGATTCCATCTACAATAGAACTTTAGAACATTGGATTGAATATTTTTTTTGTGTACCACTATAGACCAACGGTGCTAGTATGTGAGCATGAAAATGTCAACATGTGAGCTTTGAGCATATATATAAGTAGATATAGTACAACCTTTGAAGGTGCTTATAATGTAAACACCTATAATATAGGTACCTACATCATAGTTACACCATAATTATAGAATGTTTCTATAATATAGACACTGATAGCATACATGTATTGCCCGATGTATAGTCTTCTAAGCTCATGTGCTCATATTTGTGGGCTCACATAATAGCAATCCTCTACTGTAGACTATAAATTTTAAGTTTAGTTCCTATTT
>OX579633.1:14238929-14313789 GCA_951230915.1 Antitrichia curtipendula
GGGAAGAGAAGCCGGCGGTGGCGCATTCAAGTTTAACACTATACTAATTCCTCCAAAGTTGAGATTTAGTGTTGTGTGGGGCAGGGTGGTAATTACACTAAATGTAATCCGACACTAAATATCCTTTTTAGTGTAGTGTATTTGAGACTCATTTCCAAGAGCTCTCAACACTACGAGAAGTCAAGATTGCAAAGGGTACCCTTGCACAAAATTTTAAATAGAAAAATCACTATAATTTATTTTCAAGATCGGATTTTAGATGCTAAAACTAGACTTCAAGAAGAACTTTTCAAAAATATAAAATATTAAAAATAGAAACTTGGTTAGGTTATATATAACTTCAAAATTTTGCAAACACCAGATTTGGGTGCCTTGGGTATTTAGGGGTAACCTTCTTCTTCTTTTTCAAAATCGACCATTTTTGTAGATTGCATTTAACTCACACCTTGAACTGATGATTCCCCTGCCAATGTCACTGCACACGCAGAAGCCTGTTTTGCAGCATCTGCTCGTCCTTCATCACCGGGGCCAGTTTTTTTTTAACATACTTACTGCTGTTGCCCGACTGTATTTGTGGCAGGCTCCACCTGTAAATGATTGATGGTGTAGGGTGTGCAATCTTGAGTGACCAGACAGACAGACTTTTGACCAAAATCATAAAGGTGGGTAAGGTAGTCTGCTCTTAAAGCGACCATTTAAGAGCTGATTGCCTTTTTCGGAGAAGCTAAGGTCCTTGAAACAATTTTAAGTAAATTTTCGTAGGAAGAATGGTGGAATTGGCATCTAACCCAAGTCGTTTCATATTTTTTGGATCTTCTTGGAATTAGTTATGAATTTTCAAAGATTTCTGTTCTAGGCACCTATTTGTGACTATAGGTCTTCCAAAACCTCTCCACTTCCAACTTGTAAAGAGATGTGAAGAAATCAAGGAGAATGATTGGTTCTCATAATAATTAATATTTTTTCCTCGATGCACTTAATGGCTAAAGTGGTCGATTCAAGGACCACCTCAAATCCATTCCAGAGCTAATTATAGGAGTGGTTTGAAGAAGATGGGCGCATTTAGAGTAGATTACCTTACCCCTCCCCAAACCGCCACTTTTTTTTTGCTATTGTGCCCAATTACTATTATTAGACTGGTTCAATTTTCAGATTTTCTTGTTGGCAAGAGAAAGGAGTTGCAACGCACCAAAGAACGTGGCATTTGGATACAACATGCAAAAGTTAAGAGGGGTCAAAGTTTTTTTTGGCTAGAGATTCTGGAATCATGTCTTCAACATACTTACATATTGATTTTGGAGATGTATGCAGAGCGATGATGGCGGTTTTAGGTAAGGTGCAATTTTGGGTGTACCTACCCTAAAGGATTGATGTTGTTATTGTTGTTGTTATTTTTTTTCTTTAGTGTAGGAGGAGTCATGGTAGCAAAGCTCTTTCCATGTATGTTCACCATCTCGGTGAAAGGATGCGAGTGGAATGCTATAATTGAATTGTCAAGTTGTATACAAAAAACTTGTTGAAGATTTTGTATGTATGGATCAAAGGATGTATAGCCCTTCTCCAAATTCTGTGAGGAATCAATTAAAGATTGGCTAAATATTCTTTAACTCTAGGGCAAGAGATTCTTGATTACCTTGGAACTGAAGTTCCTTTCATTATAAAAAAATCTTGAATGCAAGCCTGCACTATGAATCTTGGGCTACTATACAAGGAATAATTCTTGGTACATGACATTGTAGATTACTAGGAGAAACATGATTAAAGTTGCCATATGTAGACCAAGGAAATGATCCTTGAGAGATTCACATGGTAACTTAGACCTTCTATAGGTCTTTTTATGGGTCTTTCCCCTAGTCTTCAAATACTAGATTTCTACTAGTAGAAGATCCCATGCCTTTTTATTCAAGAATGTAATGTATTTCTACATATGGCTAAAGACATATTAGAAGATCCATCTTCTAAATTTTTCTTTCAAATGGGGTGTAGTATTATAATCATTTTTAAAGTATTTTTTAATTGATACATTATATGACACTAAAATTCATTTATATTTGTAAAATGGAACCATATTTATAAATCCCTTTGTAAGTTGCAAGTTTGCAACAATATCAAAGATGATAACATGAATCAAGAATCTACTTTTTTGATGTCCACATTAAAATAAGATGTAGGCAATCAAATTGTTTATTAATCAATGTAAATTGATAAATATCACTTGTCTTTCAGCTTTCTTTTCAAACTTAGAAAAACAAAAATAAAATTGGCCTTTAGATAATCAAGAATTAAGAATTTGATGAGTGTAATCCTATTTACATGTCCATATCATTTTAGAATATGGAAGTATGGAATCTTTGATTCTCTTAAATCCTAAAAGGACAAATGAGAGTTTGAGTAGGTTCTTGTATTCTCAATTTTTGCCTTGATCTTTTTGCAAAATTCCAAGAGCTTTTGTTGATATAATTTTAATGTAAACCAAAGTTACAATTTAAAAGTAATAACAATTTTTTTGCAAAATGAAGCAGAGGAGGTATATCTTGAATGGAGACATTTTTTGACTTTGAAGGACGACAACAAATGGGACAAGGGGATAGTTCGGGAGGAGGATAATGGATGAAATGATTAAAAGAATACAAGGCCTTGACAAAATATTGACATGGAAGCTTTAAATGTTGTATATAATACACTTTCTAGAGGTCTTCAAATTGTGCTTCTAATGATATGAAATCTACCTCCTAGTTCCAAGTATTAAAAACAAACAACCTTCAGATTTAGTCATTTGTTAAAGATTTGAGACATTTCTTATGAGGTGAATTGTGGTTGGGAACTAAATGGAAGCATGATAGTAACAAAAAGGGAATGTAATGGGGCTCTCAATTCATTGATGTTCAATGTCTTTGGCTCTAGGAAAAGAAAAAAATGATTTCTTTTAGTATTTTAATATTTTAGGCTTGTGAAAGATCAATAAATTTTTCAACGTATATTGGAATTATTGGGATTTGAATGTAAGTGGTGGAAATTGTGCTTCTATAAAGCCTAGTATATTGTCAATTCTAAAGACATCATTGTATTGGAATTTTTTGGATGTGTTCTATGTCTTTGTTATATGTGAAAATTGGTGAAGATATGGCTGATAAGATTTCAAATAAGGTTGATTTTTAGATTCAAAGTCCATAGTGCAAAGAATTCACACAAGTGGTGATCAAAATCATCTCAAAATCTTAGGTAGGGTCTAAATTTTTCTTTTTTCACTTCAAATGCTGATATACTAAAATGTGAAATCCCTATAGTGAAACTTCACAAATTTTTATACAAGGATAGTCCAAGATCCTATGGTTAGTTTCTCACCCAACATGATTTTTTCATATTCTTAATTCAATGACAAATTTTAAGTGATTTTTAATGAAGAAATGACATTGTTGTGTTAGAAGTTAGAACTATAGATAATAAAATACAATACTTGATATTATGACATCATGAACAATCATGATGTAGGCATGATTCAAATAATTTGATATAGACTGGGAAGAATTTGAGGGCATATCCACTTGTTGAGGGCAGAACCAACACACTACCACAAAAAAACAAATGTTGATGGAGTGTTGTTAGAAAGAGTATTTGAAATGAATATCTAAGGGGCATTTAAAAAAAAAATTTGGTTCACTTTGCTAACACCAACTCGAAAAATTGCATCGGAGCCATGCTCAGATGCTTATTTGGTCGGTACTTCCCTTGGAAAACGGATGATAAAACGAACGGGAGCGAAAAAAAAGAAAACGGATGGATGAAAACGACGGCTCAATGCGAATGTGACTGATTCCTCTTTTCTGCTCCAGTGGTCCCATCTCTCTGACATTTTTTTCCTTCTCTCTCCCTCTCGTCAAGCTTTTCGCTATGAATCTTGTTCTCTCGATTGATCTAGTCTTCTTCTCCTTCTTCTTCCTCCTCGCAACACCATCGCCATCATCGCACTCACTGCCTTGCAACGGCCTTTGCATTGTTTGTATTATTTTCGTATTTGTCTGCTTCACGTGGTTTGGCGCCGCCATCATTGCCTCCACTTACCCTCATCATCCCGCACTAGCAACTCTGTCTCTCTCTGCAAGAGATTCGGTTGTTGTGGCTTGTTCTTGATTGCTCTGGAGTACACTGCTAGAATTATCGGGATTGAGGAGAAGGGAATGAGGGAGGAAGTTGTAGGACATGCAAGTCGGAGAATGTGGAGGAAATCTCGTATAGCGAGGAGTGTTTCGGAGGGAGAGAATTGCCAGATTGAGTGAGATTCGGCTTTCATTTATTGTGTCAGTTTGAAGGAGCGAACGCGTTTCTCTTCATTTATTTGGTGTTTCTTTTGAGTTTTTATTAAATTCCTATGGCGAGGTGAAAGGATTCGAGCTGCATTGACCGAGCTTGTTAGTTTAGGAGCTTGTCTCACTTGCGCTGGACTGCTCGGGAATGCAAGGTAGGAGAGAGGAGAGGGAGGAAGTTGGCCTTGCAGAGGAGATGCGAGTTTTTTTTTAAGGTTTAGAGCATGTCATTGGAATGCTAATGTAGAGAGTAGCGAGGCGGAGAGAGAGAATTGGCAGAGTGTATGAGATTCGGCTTTCTGAAAGCATTATCGTGTGAGCGAACCACGTGGTGCTGTTTTGGCGTCATTTTTGAGTTTTTGTCTTCCCATGGTGGCTTTGAGGGGATTCGTGCTGCATTGACGGAGGTTCGTAGTTTAGGAACTTATCTTATTTCTTTCTGGAAGAATCTTAGCTTCTCATCGATCTCTCGAGCGCGCTGCCAGGAGCAGGCGACTTAGAGGAGATTCCATCACTCTGAATTGCATGTGAATGTGTGAACCGGATGAGAGGTTCGGTTAGGGTGAGGTCTGCATGAGAGTGCCACCGAGAGGAAGCTTTGTCTTCGCATGGTGACGGTCAGAGATTCGTGCTGCATTGACTGAGGTTCTTAGTTTTAGGAGCTTTTCTTATTTCCTGCGGGAAATATCTTAGTTTGCCTCTGCTCTCTCAAACACACGCCGACAGGAGTGGGCGAGGTTAGGAGAAGATTCCGTAGTCTGAATTGGACGTGAAGTTGTGAATTAGATGCGCGGTTTTGTTAGGGTGAGGTCTTCATGACAATGGCGGCTAGTAGGACAATCTGCTAGGGATGGTCATGCCGAATTCCCGTGGCGGAACAGTGCCTGGCGGCTGAGATCTCGCAACAGGTGGCGCCAGTGTGGTGGATGAGACAGAACAGGTTAAGCGTGGGAACAGAAAGTGGTACTGGAGGAGATGGAGCTCCAGATCTGGAGCTCAAGGGGAGCCGAATGTCGCTCTGGCCGGGGGCTTGAGCTCAGGAAACTTAGAACTATCCAGTGGCCAACATATTTCATTCTTCTTGCGTAAAGGTGCGCTTCACTTTCAAATCTTTGAATCCGAATGTTATTTAGGGCGGCAAGAAGTTGCTCTCTCAGGCGAGAATCGCCATTAACGCCGAGGATTCCTAGTTGGTGTGCGGAATGCTAGGTTTCAACGGTCAAAGGAAATGAAAGACTTTGAATTCTAGGCGAAGCTTCGATGTTTCCCGTCCTCTCTATACATGAGCTGAGGTCAAATAATCGTGACCTAGATGAGATGTTCCGCAATTCTTTGCGATTTGGTTTGCAGAGAGCAGATGGATTGAGACGCCTGATTTGTGAGAGTTATCGACAGGGCATATATGGTTTTCTGGATTGACGGATTAGTGAAAGAATTTCGGCAGTGATGAAAATTTCTTCTCGACGCGTAACAGGTAGGGACTGAAATCAATCAGGAGCGAGAACCGCAGCTGTACTGATAGCACGTATGGATTTGAAAGAAGCTGAAAAACGGCGGGGTTGGCTATGGAAGAAGAAAAATGGCTTTGGAGAGGGGGGCACTTCTCCCCCTCCAGTCAAGCTCTTCGACGAACAGGTCTCTTTCTCTTTCTCTTTCTCTGTCTGCCCTGTAGGCAATGCCTCAGCCTCTCGAATTTTATTTGATCTTATGAACTTTGAAGAATTTCTCCACCGAAGTTGGCATTGGGACAAATTCTTCACAATTATTGGCTTATGAGAGCGCACGATTTCTTCAGCACCTTTTAGCCCTCATTAAAACCTGTGAGTTCATGGTTTGCCATTTGCAGGAAGTGGCCAGAATACTCGAAGATCAAAACCGAAGCCAGCAAGAGCAAATGGACAGCACCCTACGTGAAGTCGATGAGAAGTACACAGAAAAGGAAAAGGCCATAAACGAGAAGTTGGACGCCGTGAATAAGAAACTCACGTCTGCCTTAGCGGAGATAACTGTAAAAGATAATCTGGTCAAGCAACATATCAAAGTCGCTGAGGAGGCTGTGGTTGGTAAGATTAAGTTTCTCTCATTCGCCAATTAGATTTCGAATTGCTTAATTCTACCATCTGAAGTTCCAGCTTTTGATGTCTTTTAACCCCTGCAAATTTTGATCAATGAAAAGGCTCACCAGGGTATAGATTTCTCATCCGATTTCTATTTCTTGAGATAAAATCATTTTACAATTTTCAACATTGTTTTGCATGCAAGAGGAGGGTCACGTGCTCGTAACTTCTTGAATAGTTTACTTTATAGAGATGGGATCATGGGTTTGTGAATCATGAATTGAAACAATCTGTGACAACCTTGGTGTATGCAAATCCTGCTTTTAGCTCGCACATTCTCTATAATACATGTTATTGCAAATTTTATAGTATGAGATTTATTACTAATCTATTGCTTTTTTATCGTGTGAATGTGGTGACTCCGTTTTGGGAGAAAATTATATTATGGAAAATGATTGGAGAATGGAAAATAATATGAATTTTGTTAGGAGAAAACAATAATATGGAAAATCGCCTTTGAAGTAAGGGGTTATGGAAGTCAATCCATTGGTCAAAGCTCATAATCTACGCATCAGAACACCCAAATCTTATAAAGATGCATTGATGAATTCATTATGAATATACCCATAAGATCCTACGATTGGTCGCATTAATACTTCTCTATGCCAGAAGAAAAATAAATCCAATATTTCATTGTCTTTTGTTGTTTTCTGAGGGCTGCAGACCCTTGGAATTCTTTGGGGTAACATTTGAAAAAAACCCCATTTCAGGTTGGGAGAGAGCGGAAAATGACGCAGCTACGTTCAAATTGGAACTAGATACTGCTATGGAGCAGAAGTTGGGCTTGGAAAACCGTGTACAACATTTGGATGGGGCTTTGAAAGAGGTCATGAAGCAGCTCCGTAGCGATCGTGAGGAACAAGACCAGAGATTTCATGAATCTATTGTGAAGAAGACTCAAGAGTATGACAAGCTTCGAGTGGAGATGGAGTCGAAATTGTCCGAAGCATCTCACACCGTGGCTCAGACGAGGGCCGAGCTCATCGAGTCTCGAACTGAATATAAAGCTCTCACTCAGGCCTTGCAGGTTCCTATTGCCTGATTAGAGGCCACTGTCTGGCGCCACTGGCCTATCCCAAGTTACTATTACAATTGGATTTGTATTCCCGTTTGTCTTGCAATTTTTTTCTTGCGTTTGACAGTCTGTTTTGTGATGACTTGGGTACAGGATCGTTCAAGAGTTTTAGCAGAAGTGAACGATACAAGAGCGCGTGCCGAGACTAATATAAAAGTTCTCCAGGTAAAAAAGTGTTACACATTTTGAGTGTATTTTCGCTTTGACAAGAACAAACACGAGAATCATAAGAGGCGATTTTGATTGGACGTGATGGTTTTCTGAGTATTTAAAGATCAACTCTGACTAGTATTTCTTTTATTTCCCCTCAATCCCTTGGTTAAATCGTTGAGACTTGGTACATTCTGGAAGATTTTTGTAAGCTTCTGTTAGTACAAGTTTTACAGAAAGAAAGTAAAAAAGAAAGAATCAGAAGACCAAGTCCATAATTGAGAACTTGAACATGTTGGATCAGAAGGGTGAAGACGCTTTCACACTCTCAGTTTCCTTGATGTACAACTCGTGTAGGTGCGTATCGAGGGAATGGAGAGAGAAAACATCGACCTCAAGTACGATATCCACCTGTTATCGAAGGAGCTGGAGGCTCGAATGTCAGAGCTTGAGCGTGGGAGGAAAGCTACAGAAATGGCGTCTCAACAACACGCAGAAGTGTCGAAGAAGGTCACCAAGCTTGACGAGGAATGCAACCGGCTTCGCACCTTGCTCCGCAAAAAGCTTCCAAGTAGAACCTCTCTCCCAACCACAACTCTGTTAGTGAATATTAATAATGTGACTTTGAAGGTTGCAAAGCGCCAGATTATAGGGTATGGAGAGTGATATGGGTCCATCTCATGTGCAGACTCCGCACCTATGGCGCGGGTGAAGCAGGACGTCGACGCTTCCGGAAGAGATCAAACTGGAAAATCAAGCCCACGCAGACGACCTTTGGGAAGAAGCCAAAGTGGAGCGGATCCAGCATCTGCACAAGAGGCGGCGGCACAAGTCAAGTTGCAGTCGTTCTTGGAGGCTAATGCTGCACTGGAGGAGGAAATTCGAACGCTCAAGGAAGCTCTTGCCAAGCGGAACGATGAGTTACAGAATGCTCGTGTCATGTGTGCGAAAACTGCCAGCCGTCTCTCATCGGTAGAGGAAGAGGTGGAGACGCTAAGATTAGGTATGCTTTCGAGGTCTTAAGCTCGATTACAAATCACAGGACCTTCTTTATGGCTGGTCTGACACGGTTGCCTTCTCGTGCTTCTTTTTGTCGTTACAGCTTCGAGGTCCGCTCAAGTGGAGAAAGCATCATCGGAAAAATGGCTATCGAATGGATCGATCTCGAGTGACTCCTTGCGAAACTTAACCTCAAAACGAGACAATTCTCTAAACTTCGAACTTATGGACGATTTTATAGAAATGGAGCGGTTGGCGGAATCCCAGTCTCAGTCGCATTCAGCATCAGGCTCTGAGCATACAATAGAAACACCTCTTGTATTCGGCGCTACTGCTGATTCAAATTATCAGTTTCGTATTGCTGGCCTTGAGGAAGCACTGGCAGTGAAGGACAGGGACCTTGATACTGCAAATAGATTGTGTCATGACCTTGGTAGAAAGCTTGCAGTGACTGAGAAACAGCTTGCGTCCTTGCAAAATAAGAATGCTGCTAACGAGCAGTCGGTCATTGATCTGAAAACCCGGTTGGACTCTTTGGTGGAGAACCCAGCAATGGCAAGAGAAAGTAATTCTGTAGTTGATGAGGGGCTTGCTTTGGCTGTTCGGAAACTGGTTCATATCACTGAGGCTCTTGCTCAAGCCACGGGAACAAAATCAATTCCTAGTTCCTCAGAACACCCTGACACAAGCACTCCGAGCGATTCTATTGCCTCTGCTTTGCATTGGCAAGATGCAACGTTGAACTCTTCGATGGGCAACCTGGTGCTTGCTGCCAATGCGTTTCTCAAGAATGGGGCAGATGTTTTGAAGCTTGTTCTGGAGGTCACGGCCACCCTGGATTGCATCCTGAATGTACACATATCTGCAAATGAGGAACTGCGACAGGAGCTTAATTCATCAGCTGGGGAACGAGTGGTGGTATCTATGGAATTGGAATCAGCTAGAGTGCAGATATCTCAGTTGGAGGAGGAGCTCTGCAGAATGCGAGCAGAGCAGGCTGATTTAGAAAGGAAAGTGCAAGCGGAAAAGGACCGGTTTCCGCAGTTCGAGGCTGAGGCTTTGCAGCTGAGGACGGAGAAGATTGAATTGGAAATTAATATATCAGAAATGGACCAGCACCTTGTCGAAGCCAATGAGAGAGTGGAAGCCTTGAGGGTGCGGCTGAGTACATCCGAGTCTCTCCTGACGGAATTACAAGCACGGCAGGTGATCATTCAAACTCAACCAGGCTTGGTTTTGATTTTGATTTCTGTTATCGTTATGGATCATATTTCTGTTAATGACGGGTGTTGTTACCTGGGTTAGTAAGTCCTTCAGATACTTGATCTATTCAGGCTGCACAGGACCTTGAGCAGAAAGAAGAGGACATGATAGAACGAGAGCTGTTGGAGCTTTCGTCTCCAGCTCTTGGGCTTGCATCGAGCATACGAGCTGCAGATGCCGAAATGCATCATCTTCATGATAAAGTGGAAGCTTTAGAAGTTGAGCTGCTGGGTGAACGGCGTCGGCACCAGGAAGTCGTTGCAAAGCTCGAAGATATGCAAGAACAAATACACAGGTACACACCGACTCATATAGTTAAGCTCGCATGCGCTCCCTTGGGGATAACCATTCGAAAGATACGTACTTTAGGCTTCATGTCAAGTACGTTGGCTGATAGAATTCACCATCCTTGTATCAGGGGAGTCGGACGAATGGAGCAATCTAGAAGTTTCAACAACAGAGAAGGTTCGGAGAACTTGCAACTTGCACTTCTAGAGGACAATGCAACCATCATCGCACGGAAGGTAATTTACTGCACTCCACATCTGTCCATACTTGAAGCTACTTCGACAGAGGCAACCATTCTTTCACCAGATATTATGCTCATTTCAATTTTCAATATCCAGGAGAAGGAGATCGCCGCAGCTGCATTAGCGGAGTGCCAACGCACCATCTTGGCCCTTGGGAAGCAGTTGAAGGTACTCGGCGTTCAGGATCACTGTGATTTAGCCCTAGCCGCTCCTGCCTCCCCAGGTTCCATTGAAAAAATGACCCACACAATGGAGTTTCTTCGGTCGCAAGCGGACTTTGCTTCTGGTCTTCCTCCTTCGCCAACAGCTCAAGGATCCAGACTCACGTGGGCTCCGAGATCAGGGCGGCCCGCCCTGTCCAGTCATTATAATCGGCAAATCAGCAATTGCTCAGGATCGCACCCAAATGGCTTGAATTCATCGACCGATGGGCCAGTTCTAGCGAACTGTGAGCAGTCAGATTCCTACATCCCGGAAACAACTTCCTCACCCGCCTCCCCTATGCGCGTCCTGCGAAGCGTTCGAACCATTCGTGGATCGCCTGGCAAGGTGAAGGCAGAAAATGGCGAGAACAACACTTCCAACGTGGAAGGGACGAGTTTGGAATCGAGAAGCACAACGCCGTCGGCATTCAGGAGATTCTACTCCAGGTCTCAGAGCGAGACAAGTATGTCATCCGACCATTCTAATCCTGGAACGGTGTAATATTCATATACATCCACCTTGCAGGTGGTCAATAATGTCAAAATATAGAGCAGGAATTGCACATGTGATTCCTAGTTACCTTAGGGATGACTTTGAGTGCTCGTTGATGGAGACAACTTTGTTATAGCCAAGTTGCCAATTTACTGCGGCCTTACGTTAGTTGTGAATCTACCAAGAGATAAGGTATGTATATAATTGTAGTTTCTTAGTGTGTATAGGTACTATAATTTCCTAGAGTACTTCCACAATACGGATACTTAATGATCGAAAGAGAGTGAGAGAGGTAGAGAGAGCCCAGGGAGGAGCTTGTGACCTTGCTACAGTGGATAACGATGGTCAGTTCCCAGCTGAGAAACAACCATCTGTCTGGTATGATGTGCCAAGAGATATCCGGGGTATCGTTTTCTTGATAGTGGGCATTGTTCCCGATTTGTCCTCAGAATGCTGAGAATGCATTGACAGTAACGCATGCCAAGTTCAAAAGAATGGCATTCATGTGGTTTGGTATAAAAACCCGTAAGCGGGCCAAGGTGATCATTTTATGGTCGCTGCCCCGTTCGGGCGGCTTTGGGGGGATGGGGAGATTTTTTATAAATAAAAAACTGTTTTGCAAATGAGGCTACCTTGGTAATGGTGTGAGATGATTGCAATCCAAAGTTGAATGATAAAGTAGTACAAAATGTTTAATACTATCTCAATGGTGAAAAATTTACTAATGTGTAGGGAAAGTGATGATATTTTTGCAATTTGAACCTTCTGCCATTTTCAAGAAGCAATCTAAAATAAAAGATTTACCAATCTTAGGCACAAGACAGTAGTCTCTTCCCATAATCCTAACTTTTATCATCCATGTCTGAGATATATGGATGATTTTCATCCTCTAAGGTAACTTGGTGGACTTGTCACTGACAAGGGAATCTTGGAGTGATGCATACATTGCATGGCCTGAATTTCATTGAAGGCCAATCTTCAAAGTTGATGTTTTTTTTTTGTGTTTTTTTGGCACATTCTACATAGATGTGGCTTTCAATGAGCTGCGTTGCCTTTCCTCCATTGGAATGATGTAGAATATTCCACACCCAACATTAGCTAAATTACATGCATCGATATTTGTCAGAAAATTGAAGTAAGTTTGATGGGTCCCAACTGTATAGGGTACATTGAAATATATTCCAATACATTAAAAATGTATGGACAATCAATGTTCCTTATTCATTGAAAACAACAAACCGAACGAGTAGCATACATTGATACAAAAGTCAATAATAATTTGAATTTCAGAGTGAGAAGAGAAGCTATATATAGAGAGAGATTTGGGATGGTAGAAGGTAACACAATCCATGTGAGATATGTAAATTAGAATGATTAGAAGCTCAACCATTCATAATTAAGTCAAAAGTAGGAATTGTGTTTGAAGTAAAATTGTGAACCTCATTTAGGCACAGTAGGATAACTTTTCTAGAAAACTTTGAACTAAAGAAAGTTGGGAAATTAAGTAAAGTTTCATCTTCAAAAATCAGTCCCTTCCTACCCTTCTTTGAAATTTGTCCATAACTTTTGATTGGAGGCTTGAAATCTCAAACGGATTTTTGGAGATGAAATTTTGCTTTATTTAACAACTTTTTGTAGTTTAAATTTTTTTGAGAAAAGTTATATTACTATGACTGAATGAGGTATAAAATTTTACTCCAAACATAATTTTTTGTTTTGACAATGAGCGGTCAAGCTCTCATCTTCAAATTCTCCCATACCCTTTGAGGGCTCGTGATGGACAATGAAATTCAATATAAAAATGACGTCTCTCCTTTCTTCTCCAACAAATGTCAATGATGCAATCCATTCATTTTACCATCTAAATGTGTTTTGGGTGGCAGATGATAAAATTGCTTTGGTGTAATACTTATTGGATTCTTTGGAGTTTTGACAAACCATTATTCTCTACAATTATTTGTTGAATTGTATGTCAGTCCTAGATTTAGCGAAAAATGATGAAGGTAGAACTACCCAACTCCATCAGTGATTCAAATCCGTGGTCTACAACTTTGTTCCAATTCCGTCAGAAAAACATGCAAATCCGCTTCAGATTCTGACAACAGTAGTTTATTAATGCTTTAAAAGATAACGTGTCAATTAATGATTGGTGGATCTTCAAGTGCTATTAGATATACTGGAAAGCGGTATTGAGTTGTAAGAGGACGTTTATGAATCCAATCTAGTAGCGGTTGTGCAATTTTACTTTAGAAATTCACAGAAATTACAATTTTTATCAAAAAATTATAACTCCACTTGGATTTGACTCCTGAAACAAAAGCACACCTCTGAAAAATATGTGTCTTTCCTAGAGTTGGCCCCAATATAGTTAGATTGCGAATCAGGGTGGTAATGGATAGTTCTACCTTATTGCCACCATCCCGATACCAAAGCTCAAATTGATGATGTGAGGATGAATCTTGTTGATGAGAACTCCAAAGAAGAAAAGACAGCTTCATGGAAGCCTACTGAATGTTATGCCGACAACGCAAGACTCAACAAATTGACAAACTAGTAAAGCAAGGTTCTCTAAAAGCAACCTTTAACATACATTTTGCTTTCTTCAATGTATCAATAGTGTACATTTCAGCAGGGGGTCACTTTTAATGACCACTATGTTTCAACTTCAAAAATTCATAACTAATTCCACAATGGTCCCAAAAAATATGAAATGACTTGGGTTAAGGTAGGAGGCTCTAAAAGCGAGCGGGCATTTAGAACTGTCCATATAGACTCGCCTGAAATGGACGTAGGGTGGTCTTTAACCCCTAAAGGACCAAACACCGTTTTTTGACAACATAGCGATTTTGGGCAGCTCACTATGACCGTAATTTTTCTTTTTTTTCTTTGAAATTTTCACATAAGATGTGCCCGAGGAGTAGCTTTAAGGTCCAACAATTTTCGTAACTTTTGACTACATGGTTAAAAAGTTATTGCATGATATGTCATTTTCATTGTTCGGCGGGCAGCTGGGGCAGCAAAAAAAACTTCTTTAAAAATCACTTTTAAAAAAAACTAAAATTTGAAATTGGTTCTTTAGATTTATATGTACATGGGAGGCTTTGAATCATTCCATTCCGATCAATGAGTCAAAAGTTATGAGGATTCTTAGTTTGAGGGTAGTTATGGAATCTCTACTCTAAAATAAACTTTGAAGTCCTTTATTTAACTCGATTTTCAATATTTTTGAAAAAAAATAAAAACATTGGGTGTAGATTGTTTATTACAACATTACAATTGTTGGGATTGGCATTTTTCAATTTCATAAATAAATTCTTGACAATTTAGTGCTTTGAATCATTCTCTACCTCTTCCTACTTACTATTTTTTTCCTATATGTTGTACAATTCCAAATGATCTGAAATTTTTCAAGAATGTAGCCAACTTGCCTTGAAGAATAAATCCAAAGAGTAACCATCATTTTGGACATGTTTTCATAGAAATGTGACCTTGTGGAGGGCAGCTGCCCGTTTTTTCGCAGGGACAAAAAAAGGATTTTTGTCAATTCAAACGCTATTACCTTGCAATCCACTTGGTGGAAAATTCTGAAATTTTTTCCACATCTTCTTAAACAAGTTTACTACAAGATCCTACGGCTACAAGTGTCCAAAAATGTTTTTTTTCTAAAATTTGGCACTAGTATTAGAAATGGCAGTTCTGGAGCGGTTTTGGTGAAAACATAGTCAAAAACCTTTAGGGGTTAAATGGACCTTATGTAGTCATTGAATGGATTGGTAAAAAAAATATTATTTATTGCAAGAGCCAATCATTCTCTTTATTTTCCCCATTTCTCTCTAGAAACTGCATGTGAACGGTTTATGAAGGACCTAGGGTCATAAATAGGGACCTATGACTCATCATGTTTGAATATTCATAAGTAATTCAAAAAATGCTTCAAGAAATACGAAACGGCTTGTGTTACAATCAAAATCTATTTTTCTTTGTCTGAAAAATGAGCTAAAAATAATCCCATCCAAAAATCCACATGAGAAAGGCAGACCAGCCCTTAGATGCTTGCTTTCAGAGCCTCCTACCTTAGATGCCAATTCCATTTTCCATCCTACAAAAATTTACTGAATTTTTTTTCAAGGACTTTAGCTTCCCCCAAAATGCAATCAGTTCTGAAAAGGTCGCTTTTTGAGCAGACTACCTTAAGGATGTCAAATCTTAGTTGAAGGATGCACTAATTTAAAATAGTGTCACCTCGTGGAAATTCGAGCAACAAACTGGCCCTGCAACAGGTGCAGTCGGAATTGCCGCAGGTCCCTCCGTTAAAACCAGTCCTGCATTATCGCCCGTATTGGAGAGGGAGAGAATCTCGTCTCTTCAATTTAAAAGCTAAAATCTTGCAAACTACAACAGCCAATGTCTTGAAATTTTAACCTTGCACTTTCCAAGATCTCCAAATAATTGCTACTTCGTAAGTAAAGTTACACTACTCTAAAGAATATTTCATTGTCAATTCCTTTGAAATAAGTCTTACGGTACACAAATTTAAATTGCATATTTGTTTAGTATGCCAATAGTGAAAGCAAAATCCACCGCAAGAAAACAGATACAAGAATAATTCCTCATCACCAAGCAATCCATCTAGGATTTGAAGACGGAACCAAATTCCAAAGCAAAGACAAATCAGTTAATGAGAACAATCTGAGTCTCAAGTTCCTACTGCACAAATGAATGTGGTCCATGTGGACAGCCAATATACACCTCTGAATATATGCTCTGGTCAGCATCAAATTTACAAAAACCTCCACACAATTATATTACTCTTGAGCAATATCCATGCTTCTTAGTCCAAACACACCCACCCCTTTATAATGCTAACACCTCTACAATACGGTAAAAAACACAAACCAGCTCACACGAGGCTATAAAACCAAGTCAATATGATATAAAAACTCTTGCTAGCGGCTCTAGCCCAACACGTCCATGTGGCTTGTAACTTGCAACTACCCCACCAGACTCTTCTTCTTATGCAATTGGCTCTCCCATGCAGCTTCAATTGCAAACCAAGGAAACCGATCATCCCGTGCAAAGAAGAAGAAGATAGTACCAAGAAACAAAGAGACACTAATTTCCAAGTGAACCCAACATTAAATTTTTTTCTCTCGAGTTTTTTTGTTTTTTCTCAAAACACAAGTGAACGCTTTACTTCACTGCAAAGATGTTCACGGACAGGTTTCATCCGCAATCTTCGGAAGGATTTTGCAGCTCCCGTTGCTTTTTGTCGGCAGAGGCCCCAGTAGAACACCGTCCACATCAAAACGTGGGTGAGCAGGACCTTGGGGAAAAAGGGCCACTGCCACCGGAGCTGCCGCCTGGACTGCCCCGCGAACGCGCACGCCATCCACCTGCAGTAGTACTGCTCCGTTCACCTGCGGCACCGCTCCGTCCACCTCCGGCAGATCGGCGTTCGCACCTGCGGCTCCTCCATTCGCCTGCGCCATTGCGAATCGTGACTCTCCCCCTTTACGCAATTTGGTGATTTGATCGACGTCTTGTCCTACAGAGACAACGAAGCCACCATCAAAAAAAGGAAACGACACAAATCGACACAACCAAAAGAAAAAAAATCTGCAAAACCGTTTCAACCAGAGCCGTCTCCTCCGAATACAGCGAGAGTGGAAGAGCGAATCCGTGCAGCCCTGCATTCCAACGCACATGGGCAAGAATTCGGAGTTCACTTTCGAATCCCAGTGAAGCGCAAGTCGTGGACTATGCGAGGAAATATCAAGTTCTACCACTAATTCATAGCCTACAAAGTCCAGTCGCAGATTACTATTTGCAGAGTCGCAAGAAATCGTCCATTTCGCCAAAGTGGCTTGGACCCCGGCGCTAAACTTACGTTCATGGCACCCAAATCTGCCTACTACGAATACAGGATTCCGTTTCGTTTCGTACGATCGAGGAACGAGCGAGCTGAAGTCTGTCACAATGGTGAGGTTCACCAGCATAACCAAATTGACGTTACAGGTTGGAATGAGCTAGATCGCAATCACAAGAAAGATGCTACAACGAAGGTTTGAAAGCGCAAACGCTAGCTCATCAAAGCGAAGTTGCCAGCGCAACCTCGCTAGGTAATCACACGAACAAGATTGTGCAGAGGCAGTGTGCTAGCGACGCCTTCCACCATCGCTCTCCAGAACCCACCTCACTGCCCATTTTGCCAAAAGTGGCTTGATCCCGGCGCTAAACTTACGTTCATGGCACCCAAATCTGCCTACTACAAATAAAAATTTCCGTTTCGTTTCGTGCGACCGGAAACAAGCGAGCTGAAGTCTGTCACAACGGATAACCAAATTGACGTTACAGGTTGGAATAAGCTAGATCGCAGTCACAAGAAAGGTGCTACAACGAAGGTTTGAAAGCACAAACGCTACCGCACCAAAGCAAGGTCGCCAGCGCAACCTCGCTAGGTAATCACACGAAGAAGATTGTGCAGAGTCAGTGTGCTAGCGACGCTTTCCACCCTCGCTCTCAAGAACCCACCTCATTGCCCATTTCGCCAAAGTGGCTTGGACCCCGGCGCTAAACTTACGTTCATGGCACCCAACTGAGTCTGCCTACTAGAAATATACCGAAGTCCGTTTCGTTTCGTGCGACCGAGGAACGAGCGAGCTGAAGTCTGTCACAATGGTGAGATTCACCAACGTAACCAAATTGACGTTACAGGTTGGAATAAGCTAGATCGCAATCACAAGAAAGATGCGACAACAAAGGTTTGAAAGCGCAAACTTTAGCGCACCAAAGCGAAGTCACCAGCGCAACCTCGCTAGATTATCACACGAACAAGATTGTGCAGAGGCAGTGTGTTAGCGATGCTTTCCACCATCGCTCTCAAAAACCGACCTCACTGCCCATTTCGCCAAAGTGACCTGGAGACGGCACTAAACTTACGTTCATGTCACCCAACTGAGTCTGCCTACTACAAATACCGAAGTCCGTTTCGTTTCGTGCGACCGAGGAACGAGCGAGCTGAAGTCTGTCGCAATGGTGAGATTCACCAACATAACCAAATTGACGTTACAGGTTGGAATAAGCTAGATCGCAATCACAAGAAAGATGCGACAACAAAGGTTTGAAAACGCAAACTTTAGCGCATCAAAGCGAAGTCACCAGCGCAACCTCGCTAGATTATCACAGGAACAAGATTGTGCAGAGTCAGTGTGCTAGCGATGCTTTCCACCATCGCTCTCAAAAACCGACCTCACTGCCCATTTCGCCAAAGTGACCTGGAGACGGCGCTAAACTTATGTTTATGTCACCCAAGACTGCCTACTACAAATACAGAAGTCCGTTTCGTTTCATGCAACCGAGGAACGAGCGAGCTGAAGTCTGTCACAATGGTGAGATTCACTGCAACATAACCAAATTGACGTTAGAGGTT
Organism: Antitrichia curtipendula; assembly: GCA_951230915.1. NCBI lineage: Eukaryota > Viridiplantae > Streptophyta > Bryopsida > Hypnales > Leucodontaceae > Antitrichia > Antitrichia curtipendula. The sequence continues at coordinate 14,257,493 of OX579633.1, forward strand.
GGAGTAAGCTAGATCGCAATCACAAGAAAGATGCGACAACGAAGGTTTGAAAGCTCAAACGTTAGCGCACCAAAGCGAAGTCACCAGCTCAACCTCGCTAGATTATCACACGAACAAGATTGTGCAGAGTCAGTGTGCTAGCGATGCTTTCCACCATCGCTCTCAAAAACCGACCTCACTGCCCATTTCGCCAAAGTGGTTTGGACCCCGGCGCTAAACTTACGTTCATGTCACCCAACTGAGTCTGCCTACTAGAAATATACCGAAGTCCGTTTCGTTTCGTGCGACCGAGGAACAAGCGAGCTGAAGTCTGTCGCAATGGTGAGATTCACCAACGTAACCAAATTGACGTTACAGGTTGGAATAAGCTAGATCGCAATCACAAGAAAGATGCGACAACGAAGGTTTGAAAGCGCAAACTTTAGCGCACCAAAGCGAATTCACCAGCGCAACCTTGCTAGATTATCACACGAAGAAGATTGTCGAGCGGCAGTGTGACAGTGACCAAGCTGTGGTGGCACTGTAACATGAAGTATTGTGTACAGCCCATAAAGCAGGACTGCATTTGAGACTGTGTCCAGGGAAGGTATACGAAACGGTACATGATGACGTGTATACGGTGATGTATGCCACAAGGAACTTTGGACGATTTACTGGGCAATGAATGGCACAAAAAACGGGGTGAATGGGGGGTGAAAGTTTACTATCTTTAGACTTGTCGAAAGATAGTAAACTTTCACCCCCCATTCACCCCGTTTTTTGTGCCATTCACTGCCCAGTAAATCGTCCAAAGTTCCTTGTGTGCGAGAAGGTGTATGAGTACGCATGCGGAAGGTAAAACGAGATGGTACTTCCATGCTGTGTTGGAATCCAGAGTTGGTTGCTGAGTTTTTCAAAGTCAAAGTTGTCTTCTTGGAGTTTGCTTATATTTTCACTTCCAAGTGATTGTAGAGAAACTGCATTATAAGAGTAGCTTTTGTCGTGCAAAAAAACTTTGTGGGGAATTGGTGGTAGTCAAAATGGAGATTCTAGATTCTTTTAGAATGCATTTTTGGTACAAAGTGGGAGCAACTAAGAATTTTTCAAAATGCTGAAAATAGATTTGCCCAAAATTAACCTTCAACTTTCATGAGTAGAGATTATATGTTATAGGTGTAGTAGATCTATTCGAAACGGTATTAGAAATAGGTCACAATTATTTAAATATAGTTTCATTATTTTGCCCTGGGCCTTAACCCCTAAAGGATAAATGCCCATAAAGTGGACAATTAGAAAGTAACTTAGGTAGGTTACTATGAAGTCAATTTCAAGTGGATGAAAGTGAAATTCTTATCAATGATGCACATATCAGTAAGCTTCCCAAAATTATCCAAAAACAATTTTTAGGTAAAAAATTGTTTAAATTATTAGACTCTCTCCAAATCTAATGTTTAACCCCTAAAGGACCAAGTGTCCGTTCAATGTATCCAAGAAATCTCGGGTAGGTTCCTACAAAGTCATTTTTGGTCGGATGTTCATGAAATTTGGAGTTTTGGACACAATGTGTGATTATGTACCTCCTTCGTGAAAAACTATTTTTTTTTTTCCGATTGGGTACCCAGATCAAAAGTTATGTTGCCTTGAACTTTTCGGGTAACTTGGGCAATTTGGAAATCTTTGGAAAAATCTTTGGAAAAAAGATCATCAGATTTTGAAATTTAGCATGTATGTAACTAATAAAATATGGCATACAATTGTCCCCCCAAAAAGCAAATTTTAGTTGTCAAATCACATTCTAAGACGAGTCAAACTTTGTTAGCTATGTTGGGGGTAGTTTCAAGAAAAAACATTTTCTTCTAACTTCAAGTCCTATTATTGTGCAACCAATGAAGTCAAAATTCTTGAAATTTTTTTCACATATTCCAAATGTTTGTCTCTAACTTTTGACCATTTGGATTTCAAATAAAATATTTCCTCATTACACCAAAAAATGACTAGTGTATTGTCAATTCACTTAACCTCCTTGCGTTGTAGGGTGATTTGGAACAATTTACTTAGACTCTATATTTTCTTCTAATTTTTTGGTGAGTGAACCTAATATTATATACTTATGAATGGTCAAGAATCTCATGTTCGTGTAGAACAAAAAATTTACTCCAAATGAGCCCAAAGTCTACTGACTCTGTTTTGCAGGATTGGAAAAAAGTTTTTTTTCTAACTTCAAATGATATAATCTTTCAATCCGCGAGGTGAAAAGGGCTGAAATTTTTTCCACACTTTGGTAAAATATTTTACTTTAGTTTTGTACTGTCAAAGTTCTAGAAAAAAAATTTTGTTTTCTTTTTTGAATAACATACCAAAAAGTCACATTTTATGGTATGTCTCCCTAGAAACCCCTCCCAATCCTTTAGGGGTTAAGGTAGTCTACTCTAAAACCACTTGTCTCTTTTAAATCTCTCCTACTATTAGCTACAAAGTGGAGATGGGATGATCTTTAAAATGGACCACTTCAGGCATTGAATGAATCAAGGGAAATTTTATTTTTTATTGTAAGTTTTTATTTCTTCACATCTCTTCACATATTGCAAATGGATGGATTTTGGGAGACCTATGGTCCACAAATAGGTGCATGTGTCCCAAATCTTTGGAAATTTATAAGTAATTCAAAAATGCTTGAAAAAATACAAAACTACTTGTGATAAGTTCCACATCCATTTTTCTTTCTCTGAAAAATGATCTAAGAATATTTTTGTCTATAGAAACCTATGAAATAGCAGACTAACCTTTAACCCCTAAAGGACCATTTGTCTCTTTAGGGGACAATTTGGGTCCCGGTAGGTTCTTGCTGTCTCAATTTGTAGTGAATTTTTTTGAATTTTTTTGAAGATGTGCGGTTTTGCGAGAGCTTCATAGATATATAATTTTCTTATTTCAATCCGTGACCAAGAAAAAAATTTATGGCACAATAAGCCCAAAATAGAGCTATTAACAATTTAGTTTTTCTTTCAATCTTGAACCTACTTCTACTAAACAATTTTTTAATGAGTACAATTTAAGTGGTTTTCTCTTGAATAGTTGAATTTTTAAAAAAAATTCTCAATTCAAGTATTGAACATAAAAACTTAGAAAATCAAAATCAATAGTACAAAAATTATAAGTTTAGAAGATTCAAAGCCAAGAAACCTAGTCAAGCAAGGTGCAAAAAAAAAAAATTCTTCACTTTGGATGCAAATATCTTGCAATATATGCGGTCAAAGTTTCTGAAATTTCCTTTGTACATTCTTATACTAGTCTAGTATAAGATCCCATGGTTAGATATGAAAAAAAACAATTCTTAAATTTTTTTTCTCTTTGCAATAAAAGTGGTAGTTTTGTGTTTGTTTTGATGTAAAGAAGGCCTCGGTTCTTTAGGGGTTAACCCCTAAAGGACCGGGGGGGGGGGTTTCAAGGAGACATTCCAAAAACTGCAACTTTTTGGTATGTTATTCAAAAAAGAAAATCAAAACTTTTTTTGGGAACTTCAACTGTACAAAACTTAAGTAAAGTATTTTACCAAAGTGTGGAAAATTTTTTAGCCCTTTTCACCGCACGGATTGAAAGATTATAGCATTTGAAGTGACAAAAAAAACTTTTTTCCAATCCTGCGAAACAGGGTTAGCAGACTTCGGCCTCATTTGGATAAAAAATTTGTTCTACACGAACATGAGATTTTTGACCATTCATAAGTATATGATATTAGGTTCACTCACCAAAAAATTTAGAAGAAAATACGGAGTCTAAATTATTCTAAATCCCCTTGCAATGCAAGGAGGTTAAGTGAATTGGCAATACACTAGTCATTTTTTTGTGCAATGAGGAAATATTTTGTTTGAAATCCAAACGGTGAAAAATTAGAGACAAACATTTGGAATATGTGGAAAAAATTTCAAGAATTTTGACTTCATTAATTGCAAGATAATAGGGCTTGAAGTTAGAAGAAAATGTTTTTTCTTGAAACTACTCCAACATAGCTAACAAAGTTTGACTCCTCTTAGAATGTGATTTGACAACTTAAATTTGTTTTTTATTGGATAATTATATGCCATATTTGATTAGTTACATACATGCCAAATTTCAAAATTTGATGATCTTTTTTGCAAAAGATTCTCCAAAGATTCCCAAATTGCCCAAGCTATCCGAAAAGTTCAGGGCAACATAACTTTTGATTTGGGCACCCGATTGGAAAAAAATTAGTTTTTCACGAAGGAGGTACGTGTTTACACATTGTGTCCAAATTTCATGAAAATCCAACCAAAAATGACTTTGTAGGAACTTACCCGAGATTTCTTGTGTACGTTGAACGGACACTTGATCCTTTAGGGGTTAAATGGTCGCTTTAAGAGCACTACCTTAATTCCCATCTCACTGCAAGAGTTCCCTATTGCAATTTTTGTTTTTTTTCAATACAAAGCTATAACTGTGGCCGAGATCTGAGAGTCCCTCCGAAATTACACGTCAGTCATTGGTCAAGGAAATACCCTTGTATCGCAAAAAAGAAACGCTGCCCTGCTGCCTCCCTCCAAGCTTTCAGGAAAGGTACCGGGTAAGGTACCGTGCCGTGTGTGAGGAAAGGTGTATGAGGTGATTTTAGCAAAAGGCCCGGTATAGCAATCGGAACCTTCCAGGAAGGTGCGGGAACCGTTTGAGTCTGGCGCCAGATGACGTCGTCACCGCTTGCTTGCCCGCCCGCTCTCCGTTTTCCTTCCTCTCTCGGGCTCTGAGCCCCAGTCATCCCAGTGAAACCCAGATTCTGATGCCGCCTACGCCTAATTCCGACTCCTACCATGATGTCTCCATCAGTTTATCAATTGAGTACCGGGGCAAGGAATCGAGGCACTCTCGGACTTTTCTCACTTATGTGCAGGCCAAACCAGACGCGGCGAGGGAATCGAGGATGGTTGGATGGTTGACGGCAAGTCAGATGGTTGGCGCGAGAGGGCATTTGGACACTCTCGAGAAGCTCTCGGTGCACCCAACCAGGTTCGTCGGGTAAGAGTTTTATCATTTCACTTTAACTGAAAGTTCCCATTTTCAAACTACTGTAGGTGAGATAATTGCTAATACATATTGAAAACATTTGGAAGATGGGGGCATCAATTTAGTAGACTGTCCTAAGCAAGATGAATGTGCCGACTAATCAGGTAGGCAGTTTAAGGGATAATTAGTCACAACAGGCATACTAATATTGCATTCCAAAGAACTTGCATACAGTATGCTTGTCGGTCCATGTAATAAAAGCAACTGCAGATCATTGGTGAGGTAAACAAAGTTCCATTATGAAAGTGTATATTCTAAAATTATTAAAAAGAAATGGTAATTTGACGATTTTAATTTGGAATGAATGAGATGATAATTTTAAAAACAAAATAAAGGCAAGGCCACAGGAATGACTCCGCCTTGGGGGGTGTCACGGATTCACGGAAAGGCCAGCAACTGCCGCCTCGCTGTGACTGCGCGTACACGTTCCCACCCCAACCACGCCGCGTTCACCAACGAGTTCCCATCCCGGCGCAGGAGTTCCCAAGCCCCTTTACTGCCCTCCTCCAAACCTTGGAGGCGAATGTCCCCGTAACTTAAGCTTATATGAGGATTGAGGAAAGGTCACTTGTCTGCGTCGGAGTCTCGGAGAGTCAGTTCATGTCGCGGGATCTACATTAGAACGTTCCTCCTTCATCCACATTCATTCGTTCACTCCAGTTTTTTGTGGATGAAATAATTAAGAAGGGTGGTCGATTCTGTCCAAGTCGGTGATGGGGGCACGGCCAACGTTGACTGCTACACTGTGGACGTGTAACTACGCTGAATAGGGGTATTAATAAGGGGTCCAAAAAATTGAAGGGACTTATTGTGGAAAAATTGTAGATGTTTGAAACATGATGTACAAACCCCGGACACTTCAGTAACTATTGATGTGCAGCAAAGGTAGATATTTATATAGTGTGCAATGTTGATTAATTAATATGGATCTCCTTTTAAAATCCTATTTAGTGTACACAAAATGGAAAAATTAGATTGCCCCACACTAATTTTTTTGACATTTGACTCCATATAAATTTTTACTGTTATTGAACAAGAATATACTACTTCTAAATTATATTATTTTGATAATTGCGACTCATGAACCTCTATGTGTGCAAATAAAAATATTTGTAGAAATATGTGTTGACCTTTGTGGGATTAGGTAACCTAATTTTCAAGGCAGTCTGATTTTACTATTTTGTGTAGCATTTGGAAACTCACATGGCTGCAATTGAGGGCCGGAGATTGGGTAGAGATGTCCTCCAGGAATCCCTTAAAAAATGAACCTCATCTGAGATAATTCCTAAGAGATGCTATGACTGCTTGCAAGAAGAAAATCCTTATAATTTCTACATCACTACCGGTAATCAAAATTGAATGAACAAAAACATTCCCTGTAGGTCTAGATCTAATCTCCCAGAAAAAAATTCCCATTTTTACAGAATATTTTTTATAGCAACCCAAAAATTTAGACAAAATGAAAAATGATATAAATCTCTAACAACAAACTTGTTTCATTTGTAAATTGGCTTGTTGGAAGCTAAAACTTAAAAGAACACCCTACTCTACCTAAAAGTTTTGAAAAAGAATTAAAAATTGCATTCGTCATATCATAGGGACTTACCTCAAAATACAAAAAACTCATTTGGGCTCATGAAATGATTTAGGAGTTAACCTTTGAGCACTCAACCATCCAATTAACCCTTAATCCCTAAAGCCCCAAGGGTGTTTTCTACCAAAAACCACTCAAAACTACCACTTCTATTGTATTCACTTAACCCCTAAAGGACCAAACACCGTTTTTTGACAACATAGCGTTTTGGGGCAGCTCACCACGAATGGAATTTTTATTTTTTTTATTTGAAATTTTCACACAAGATGTGCCCGAGGAGTAGCTGTAGGGCCCAAAAATTTTCATAACTTTTGACCACATGGTTAAAAAGTTATGGTATGATATGTAGTTTTCATTGTTCGGCGGGCAGCCCGGGCAGCAAAAAAAACTTCTTTAAAAATCATTTTCTAGAGAAATAAAAATTTGAAATTGGTTCTCTAAATTTATGTGCACAAAGAAAGCTTTGAATCATTCTACTTTGATTTATGAGATGAAAGTTATGAGGAATTTTAGTTGTGGGTAGTTTGCGGGTAGTTATGGAATCTCTACTCTGAAATAAACTTTGAAGTCCTTTATTTAACTCAATTTTCAATATTTTTGGAAAAAAATATAAACACAAGGTGTAGATTGTTTATTAAAACATTACAATCGTTTGGATTGGCATTTTTCAATTTCGTAATTAAATCCTTAACAATTTAGTGTTTTGAATCATTTTCTGCTTCTTTCTACTTACTATTTTTTTCCTATATGTTGTACAATTCCAAATGATCTGAAAATTTTCAAGCATGTAGCTAACTTGCTTTGAAGAATGAATCCAAAGAGTTACCACCATTTTGGACATTTTTTCATACAAATGTGACCATGTGAAGTGCAGCTGCCCGGTTTTTCGCAGGGACAAAAAAAGGGGTTTTGTCATTTCAAATGCTATTATCTTGCAATCTACACGGTGGAAATTTCTGAAATTTTTTCCACATCTTCTCAAACTAGTTTACTACAAGATCCTACGGTTACATGTTTACAAAAATGTTTTTTTTCCAAAATTTGGTACTTGTACTAGAAATGGCAGTTTGGGAGTGTTTTTTGTGAAAACATAGTCAAAAACCTTTAGGGGTTAAGGAAACCAATTTTTCTGGGGTTTTTTGGAATTTAACTGTAGGATCTTGTACTTAACTTGTCTGAGATCACGTAGTAAAATTTCATCAAATTTCACCATACGAATTGGAAGATATTAGCATTCAAAGTTGAACAAAAAGTTTTTTTTCAAGAAGATGCTTAAATTGCCCGAAAAACTAAGATTGTCCATAACTTTCTTATCCCTTGTCCAAATAGAATGAATAAAAGCTTCACGTATAGATAAAAACATAATCTTTTAGGGAAAAAATTCAAAAAAAATTATTTTGATTTTTTGTAGTTTTTTTTGGGCTACCCGTCAATCTCCATTTCTTGCTCATTGTGCCATAACATTTTCATCCGGCACCGATTGAAACAAAAATTATATATCCACAAAGCTCTTGTAAAGCTACACAACCTCAAAAAATCTCAAAAAAATTCACTTCAAATTGAGACAATAGGAACCTACCTGGGCCCAAATTGCCCCCCAAGGGGACAAGCGGGGCTTTAGGGGTTAAACTGACAAAAATTCCTTTCGGCCCTGTGGAGAAACGGATAGGTGTACTTCACAAGGTCACATTTATATGAAAAAATGTCTAAAGTGGTGGTGCTTCTTTGGATTCATTCTGCAAGGCAAGTTGAATACATGCTTAAAAAACTTCAAATCATTTGGAATTGAACAAAATATAGGAAAAGAATAGTAAGTAGAAAGAGACAGAGAATAATTCAAAATACTAAATTGTTTAGAATTTAGTTATGGGATTGAAAAATGCCTATTCTAGTGGTTGTAATGTTGTAGTAAACAATCTACACCAAATTAATTTCTTTTACCCAAAATATTGAAAATTGAATTAAATAAAGGACCTCAAAGTTTATTTTGGAGTAGAGATTATGTAACTATCCGCAAATTAGAACTTTTCATAACTTTCATCTCATTAATCAAAATGGAATGATTCAAAGCTTTCCATGTATAAATAAATCTAGGAAACCAATTTCAAATTTTTATTTCTTAAAAAAAGTGATTTGCTACCCAAGTTGCACACCTAGCAATGAAAACTACATATCATACAATAACTTTTGAACCATGTGGTCAAAAGTTATAAAAAAATTCGGGCCTTAAAGCTACTCCTTAGGCACATGTTGTGTAAAAGTTAAAAAAAATAAAAATAAATTCATTTGTAGTAAGCTGCCCAAAATTGCTATGTTGCTATAAAAGCAATTTAGTGATGTAGGGATTAGTGATGAATGCCAAAAGTTGGATGATTATTATTGTGACACTGAACTTCATTCAAATGAACTAATATTCATTGGAAAATCTTGTATTATATCAATGGAAAGAAGAAAATATGCTCTATGCAAAATTTTGATATGGATTTGTTGTAGCTTTTTAATTAATTTTTTTTAAACTTTCCAAAAAAAAATTATTATCTTTAAGATGAGCACTTAAAGGTTACCACATGATCTACAACAAAAATCCTCATCAATGATAGTCTAATTGTCAATGTCAACTATACTTATCACTTGTACATTTTTTTGCTCTTGGACAACAAAGAACATTGGCCCAAACCATTTTTTTAGATATAAAAATTATAAAAAACAAAAAATTGCAAGACTTCAATTGTGTAAGATAATTTAATTAAAAAATAAATAAAAATAAAAAAACTTGATGAAAAATCCCAAACTACAAAATAATCAAATTTGACGTGGCAAGGACATTGCCACGTTTGATTTGATTAATTTTTTAATTTTTTTTAATTAACCATTCATTTAAAGTAAAAAGTAAAAAAACATTAATTATATAATATTATGACCAACAATATAGTAGTTCACAACTTTGGAAACCTCCTCAAGGCAACCTGAGGAGGCTTCCTTTTCATTCTAATGCAAGATAAGCAAATGACTTGGTGATTATATTCATATTTGTAGACAATTTGTATTTTTAGAATGACAAAGACCTTTTAGGTTTACAATTTAAATTGAATGCTTTTGATCTATTATTTTGATAAAATTTCATTGAATCCACATTACAATATCAAAATCAAGTCATTTGAACTACTTTTGAATTTTGAAAAAGGTGAAAGCAAGAAACCTATATATTCTATTGTGTAATTTATTGCACACCCAACTCTAATGCAGGCATAACTTTGGGGACATAAAGTTTGTATATTTGAAACTAATATTGAAAGTTTATTATATAGTCTCAACTATAGTCTATATTTTTTTAATTAAAAAAACATATACTATTTATATATTATTTTATTTTTATTTTTATGTTTAGAAGATTTTTATTTTTTATGGTTTTTAGTATCATAAAGTATCTAAAACAATGAATCTCATTTGAAAATTTAGAAAGAACATTCTTCCAAAAGGATTGCAACTACATGGTGACTAGATGAGGGGTTTCTTAGAAAAATTAAATTCCTGATTTTTAAACACTAAAAAATTAATTAATTCTATCATTTAAGTGGTTGCATCAAAAAAATTAGACAAGATTTATTTTTATTTTTATTTTTTAAATATTTTTACCATTTTCTAATAATTTCTACAATCAAATATCTTTCATTGTGAAATTTTCCATTAACCCCTAAAGCCCTGCTTGTCCCTTCGGGGGACAATTTGGGTCTGGGTAGGTTGCTATTGTCTCAATTTGAAGTGAAATTTTTTGAGATTTTTTGAGGTTGTTTAGCTTTTCAAGAGCTTTGTGGATATATAATTTTTGTTTCAATCGAATGCCGGATGAAAAAGTTAAGGCACAACGAGCATTGAGCAAGAAATAGAGATTGGCGGGCAACCCCCCAAAAATTACAAAAAGTCAAAAAGAAAAATTTGAATCTTTTTCCTAAAATATTATGTTTTTACATATAACACCGAATTAGACATTCTTGCACTTGAGGGGTGCAACATTGCACTTGCCTCGTACGATAGTCAATATAGTCATCTTCAAATGTTGGGGGGGGGGAGGCTATTGAAAATCACCATTTTCTCTTTGTAAGAAAAAAAGCTCAGTGCAACTTTTTCAAATGTTTTTTTTTTTATAATTACTTCATGAACAGGTAGTACACTTTTCACTCCATACTACTTTAAAAGCATGCTACTCTAAACTGCACACTGAAATACATCTAAATCTAAAGCCTACAACTACAAGGCCGATAGTATACTACATAGGATAATAACCCACTAATACATATTCAAATCATTCTGCAAGCGTTCGTCATCCAGGTCCTCCATCTGCATCGCTAGATATTCTATAAGGTGCGGTTTCGCCTCGGACGGGATGATAATGGTCTTTTCTGTTTGCACACCATACAACGTAATGTTCGAATGTAAAACGTGACCACCTCTATCTCGACGTGGAACATCCACCCAAGAATATATAGCGGCTTCCTTCTCAATCCATGCAAACCTCTCACTAGACGGTTCCCATGTAGACTCAATGCAGTTCCGATACCTCACTCTGTTACCACCTGCTTCACCTTCTGCTCCAGCTCTCATTGTAGGCCAATACCACAAAATCTTCATCTTTGATGCCCATGTCCTCTGACCAAATTCGAGCACCTTCCCTATGAAAAAAGGTACCCCTTCTCTTACTTCCGTTAGCTCAACTGTAAGAGCTACATATTGATCCACAACAATATCGTTATCCGGATTGAATGGCGGTAATGCATCTTCGTTTGCATCTTGTGTTACTTCTGGTAAAACTGCATTTCTTCTGCCTCTCCTCCTCCCTCCAGTCACTCTCCGTGATGCTTGTTGTGCGGGTCTGTCTCTGCGGGGTCCAAAGTAACCCCTCCTCTCAGGATTTGGCATGGTCGCCAGAATGACGTCCGCGGCTGCACTCTCCACTTCTGTTCCATTTGCATTGTTTGTTCCATTTGAAACTATATCTGCTTCTTGCACATTCGATGCAGTACCACCAATCTCATTTCGTTTCACAACATCGCTCGGCCAAAACGGTAAATCACGGAAGCCTTCTCTACTTTGTCCTGGAAAATCCTTCAAATACTCCTTGAATTGATTTGTTTCATCCACTACTTCCATGTCCCTGATGCGGTTGTTCCCTCTCAACACCATCTTTTCCTTGTATGCAACAAACTCGTCCAATGCTTTCAATTCTCTCTGATCAGCAGCAAAGACCTGTGCAAGGTCCGGTTTCTCTACTACGCTTGGTAATGAACTCAAACATGAATGTCCTCTTGCTGGGCTCCATTCATCTGAGCAAAAAAGTTTGTGTTGTACGCGGACCAAACCATTCTCCACGTAAAACCTCATATGGTGCGGGAATGTTATGCCCGTCAACTGCTCTCCCCCTCTTAACAAATGAGGTGTGATAAATGCCTTCCAATCGCGGATGTGCTCAAGCTTGCGAGCACTCACAAAAGACTCCGTATACGATGTCCCTTTCTCCACTAGTTGCAACATTTCGTCCAACGTATCTATATCTTTCCTCTTCAATACATTGGAGATGACACTGAACCTCTGATCGATGTCCTCATGAGTGTGGCCCACTATCAAGAAGCACAGACGCACTTCCTTGAAGAAACCCAACCCAACCAATGCAGCGCACATGGCAAACATGTAAATGTTCTTGTTTTCTCTGGTGGTGTTATCCGCTTGAATCCTCAACGTCGGTGGCAAACATCCCTTCCTTCGCTTGACGTCACATATTACATTCATCACTAATGTTATGACTTGATTGCTATCGTGCTTGTGATGAGCATCTATCCACACATCTGCATACAATCCGATCCCGTGCACAAGTACACCACACAAATGAGTCTTCACAAATCGAGATTCGATGTTCTTCACGGTTTGCCTCATCTTTGGTATCATGGTTGTATTTTGATCCATACCATCCACAATCAAGCACATAAAAAAATCTGGAGTGATCATTGCTGATCTCTTGAATATCCAATAATCTCGCCTCTCCTCCATCTGATATTGGATGTGCAACATATACAACTCTTTTATCTTCACCTTCGCTAGTGCATTTGTTGTAGATTCCATTCCACACTTGTACTCCCAACAGTGATAGCACTTGGAGAATCTGGAGAACGGTGGAATCTGCACATGCGGAAACTCCTTCCGCCAAAGTCGATTGAATGAGCTCATAGACAATTCCGATCCGTCCACTAGTTTCTTCACTTCTTCATTCACATATCGGAAAACATCCAATTTTCTCGTATTCATTGGCAACAGAATCAGTGGTAACACCGCATTGTTCTTTTTCCTGCGTACTGATTGATGCGGTTGCTGACATCCAGCTTCATTCACAAAAACGTCAAGGCTTTCCCTTGTCGTTGACATTTTAGTACTTTCCCTTCCTTTACAAGTATTTCCATGAACGGCTGCCACTCTGCCGTATATAGCGTGTGCTGTCTTCAATTGTTTCAAACGCCTCTGAGAATAACCCAACGCGGCGGCGTAACATGCATTACAAACAACTGCACCGTCTAATTTTGTCACGTACTTGTCTCTTATAGAGCCATCAGTGCGAGTATAGAAGGCATTCAGCATTTGCATTATCCAGGTTGCACGCGCTTCGTACTTTTGCCCCCATGCCATATACCGCTGATCCAATATGTACTTCGCATCTACATCACGCAAACAATTCCGTTTACATGCTCCTTTTTCCTTTGCGCACATAACACTATCGAGGGTAACTTTATGACTTGCTGACTCCCCCCTTTCTCTAGGGCTTCTCACCCGAGCCCTTCGATTTTCCATTGAATAACTCCTGCTCTGAGTATGCGGCGCTAATCCTCCTCCTCTGTTGAAATTTGCAGTGCTACCTGTGGAGCCTTGCGTATGAGCAGAGCTTCTCTCTGGTGTGTTTCTTCCACCAGTACTCGGCGATGTCATCTGTGAAGTGCTCGGGATGTCCTCTGCGTCATGAAAATCAAATTGAGGTGCACTGACCGGGGGAAAAGAAAAATTATTTCCCTCTCCTGAAGTCCTGCTTGTTGTTCTCACTTCTGCGGGACTTGGCCAACGAACAAAAGCACGACGCCATCGTATGACTTTCTCTACACAATCTCCCATATACTCCCCTACCAATTCACCAACCCATTCTGTTTGTCGCACAACATGTGCAACACGAATTGCAATTTCAAAAGGGCGTAATTTCACAGAGTGAAGTTCATCACTGCATGTCAAGCTAGAATCCACCATGCCAAATGCCACCACACAACCATCATTTCCAATAAGTTTAACCATACCATCGGTAGATTGCGGTTGCCTATCAACAACTGCATTGTCTTCTTCTTGGAATAGTCTGACTCGCACCACACGTGCCAATCTTTGCCCTACGGTTCTTTGTTGTGTGGCAACAACCGTTGCTCCAATCGCATTAAATACCACTGGGCTTCCAAACGCTTCTGCTGCCATTTTCTTCAATTATTGCTTCTTCATTAGCACCGTTCTTGATACATAACTTTGTGAATAGACTTTCTTGGAAAACCAGAGCCCTGCACAACGTAAATCAATTGAAAAAATGAACATTAAAAACCTACTCCTCTTCTCTTCAAATAACTATTGACCGTTACAAACAAACCATAAAAAATAGTACAAACTCTTTTGAGTTTGCCGGTCTTTTCATTCCATTGGATGCGCAACAATCCTTTGATGTGTCCTTCTTTTACTATTGTGTGCCAAAAATAAAGAAATAGGACCATTATTAAAAAACAAATATATTAGACAAATGAAACAAAACAAAAAACTAATGCCATCCTCATTACATAACATTACAACAAACATAAGCAATGTCGTTCTACTCTTTTTTACTTATTTCGCTTGAAGTACGCTATACACATATAATAGACAATAGAATTTCAACAACCATTGCATATTGCATCTGCAACGTCCGCAATATGAAGACTACTTAATTTAACTAATAATTTTATCCACTTCTATGACCTCCAAAACGCGAATACACTACACAGAATGACTACAATAATAACATCCTCTACAAAAATTTTATTCCCTCTTCAACAATATAGTGATAACTTAAATGAAGTACTTCCAATTGGCAACTGTTTACTTCCTTAAGTAAACAGTTGCACACACACAAAGTCACAAACTGACAAAATTAAAAGAATAACAATTTGTACTATGCAAGACACAATTGAAAAAATTGCAAACGCTCAATACTCTTCTACATTTAATTATGCAAAAGTTCTCCCACTGTTCACTACTCCTGTGAAATGCTAATTTTTAAATGCAAAATGCCTCTCCGAAGACTCTTTGGATTGTAAATATCACTAACAAAAACAAACTATGCAAAGAAAAATTCTTTTGTCATATGCCGTTTTACAATACACATTACTTCTACCAAAATTCACTTGCTTCATGCAGTTAAACTCTAATAAACATATTTCATATATATAACGTTGTTCAAGTGAAAATCATATGGCATCTCTCAATCCTTTCTTTCCATTTGAATGCTAACATTGAGGTCTTCCAAACCACTAAAATTTTTTAGTGTTCACATCATAAAATATAACAATCATGTACCGGCAATATTTCTAAACATACATTCAATGACTACCGCATATGAAATACCAATGCCATTTCCCCTATATCAACCACATTTCTTGCTCTTCTCTAACAGTTTCCTGGAACTCCCAAAACTAAAAATCCAAGCGTAATAAAGACTAATACATCAACAGAAATCAACCGAAATCACTTAATTATCACTCATTCAGATACTATTAAATACATGAAGGTTAAACTTTTAAGACATAAATAAACCGCTAATACCTCTAAGATGCAATAGAAATACAGGCATCCCAATGATGAGGTTCTAATAGGAACCACACTAAACCTTGCAGAACATTTTTTTTGGAAAAAAAAGTTGTCTAAAATTGAAAGCATTGTGGTTCGTACGAAATCCCACAGGCCCTTATTTAAATTCTAGGACTCTGTGCAATAATTGAAGTGCTTATTGAATGAGTCATTTTCTAATTTCATAAGGTTACCTTATGATGCAGCATTTGTTGATACCATTCAAATTATAGGATATTTGCAAAGCAAATTTGTCATATTTTGCACCTTACAAGTATTAAAAAACAAAAAAAAATGTCTTTAAAAAAAATTGATGGATGCATATATGTATGTCGTTAAGTTTGAAATAGGGTTCACTTCACTAATTATTCAAAATCTTCACTTACAGTCCTCAAAGAGCTAAACAATTTAGTTCAGGTACATTTTGTTTTATTGATTGTGCAAGTAAGGAACTGTTCAAATTGTGAACTCTTAAAATGACCACCTCATGCCTATTTCAAAGCTGTGTAAGAAAGTCTTCACCATAGGCACTTGCCAATTCTAATTTCTTCCTATGAATAATATGTTAAAATTATTTCAACGTATTTTAGCTCTAGTTAAATGGTAATGAGTTCTTGAAAGGATTTCTTAAACAGAAAGCATTGTAGCAAAGGTGCTTCAATAAGCAAGTACACTCAAAAGTAGCCAAAGTATTCCTACAAAACAAATTTAAACATTTTTCTTTCTTCAATGTACTAATGGTATATATTTTTTGAGTTGTTGAATTCAACTCACCATTGCGTGTCGACTTCAGATATTTGTAACTCATTCCACAAATGACAAGATAAAATAATGATAAAAGTTGAATGAATAGTACACTACTTCTAATGTACATCCTACAAAAAACAATAGAACTTAAATCAATTTTCATAAACTTCACTGAAGATGAAAAAGAACTCCAACATTGGCGGTACAAGAGCTCAGTAACTCACTTTAAGACTTTAAAAAAAAAATTTGCTGACGAGATTTAAGACTTCTAGGAGCCCTATTTAGAGAGAACACTAAGGATGCACAATTTTCTAACAGAGATGACTTACATTCAGTTTACATTTAAGTGAACAAACGATAATCTTTTTGAAATCGGGGGAAATTGTCACTACTTCTTCTAATGCATTGATTACATAGAACTACCACTTTATCCCATGCTACTGGTCCCTCTATTAAGTGTACTCTTTCTTTTCTTTCTATGTAGCCACTATGATCATAAGAATGCTTTCCCATGAAGTTGTACCCTATTCCAACCCCCAGTGCGTTCAAAAATGTTGAAAAATTCACATGTTCAAATGCTATTAACTGCAATTTTTGTCAAAGACCTTGATACTACATTTTGACTCTTAAAAATGTATAATAGTTACAAAATATGCTTCATCTTTATCCATGGCTATATTGCTAAAAGAAAATGACCAAAAGGCCTTTCACTAAAATTTTGTTCTAATTCGGAAAAAATGGAATATCATAAAGTTGTTGTAAGTTACGATTTCATAGTACACTCTAACAATCATTCTAATTTATCGAGTTGCACTGATCACACATTGGTTTTGTCTAGGTTTAACTAATCTTGGATGGTTTTCAAATAATCTACATGTCATTCAAAAATTGGTAACCAACTAGACAAATCAACAATGCCATCAAGAAGGGACAACATTCTCTAGTAACTCAAGAACTTGTTGTAGCAATTTCGGTCTACACTCTCTACTAATGACACTCCCACACTCTATCTTGCGACTAGGGTGAATTGCCCCCCTTGTTGCCATATTCTGGAAAACTTTGTAATTTTTAATTTATGACACATCATAAAATTTGGAATATTTGATATCATTTTTGCAATTAAAGGCCACAGAGCAGTAAGTAGAGTTGAAGAAATACCAAAAAATATGATACAAAGTAGACGACAATTCTTGTAAACTATCCGGGCTTGGGGCAATCACGGCTATAATGTGTTGACCCCCTCTATGACCTGCAGGAGCAAACACTAAATTTTTGGAACGCAATTCATCATTAAGTTTTGAAATTCTAAATTGATATACACAGTCAAAGGCCATAATATTCGCTGGAAGCGGAAACGAAAATTTAAAAAAATGGCAAAACATAGGGGGCAATTTCTGTAAATTATCCTTCCTTGTGGCAATGAAATGGTCCATTCTCCCTTCTCCCTTTCCAAAGCAAGGATAATTGACCTCGTCATTTGTCCAAAGGAAAAAAACAATGTACAAAATTAAAGTTACTATTGTGGATTCTGTGCCACGTTTAATGGTACTCATTGGCTGGAATATACAAATTTAAGACTTACAATTGCAAATATGAATTTAGAATTTCACAATCTAACTTTGTGCATCAAAAAACTTGCTAAAGTACTCTGCTCTAAAAGCGAGCGGGCTAAACAACCGAACATGGCATAGAGATACATTTTGCTTTCTCCAATGCATCAACGGTGTACATTTCAGAAGGTGGTCGGTTTCAGTGACAACTGCGTTTAAACTTCAAAAATTTGTAACTAATTACACGAAGACCCAAAAAAAAAGAAACGACTTGGGTTAGATGCCAATTTCATTTTTCTTCCTCTACAAATTAACTAAAAATTGTTTCAAGTAGTTTAGGTTCCCCCAAAAGGAAAACAGCTCTTCAGTGGTCGCTTTAAGAGTAGATTTCTTTATGTTAGCCAACCGGCAACAACTGCTCACTTCACTAGGCTGTGCTCGCAAACCCTAAAATGCGTGTTGTTCCGTGCAATACAACCCATCGGATGTTAACAACTGTTTTCATCGGACGGATGAAGACGAGTCATCCACGCCGTCGGATGCAGCAGTGCGATCACCTGCGGTCGCGGTGAACGACTACACTGTCACATGCGGGAGCTCCGTTTCTCAAACCCTAAGTACCTCTCCTCGAAGCGCAATTCATACTCGATCTGTGTATTGTTCGTACTGTGTATTTCATGTGACGAGCTGCTTCGTTGTGTGTGACATCGCGTACGAGGCGAGACGAAGGCGCTGCGGAGGGCGACGCTGAAGCTCAAGATTTCTCAACCGCTCGCCCGCTTTTCTTCCGTAGGTAAGTTGTCGACCCTACTCACAATCAGTTCAAGCTACGTAGACTTTTCGTAGATGAACAGTAATTCCGATCAGACCCTCCGCGCGCGCGGAGGGTCTGATCAGAATTACTGTTCATCGTGCAGTTACTGTTCTTCGGTGAACAGTAACTGCACGATGAACTTCGACTCGTTTTCCAATTACAAAAAAATTACAAAAAAATTTCAAAGGAGTAGGGTGTAACGGACATTACCTGTCTTCCGGACGCTGGTCGCGGTGCAGACTAGTCTCTTGCAATGAAATTCCGTTTCAAGTATGTCAAAAATAAAACAAAAATAAAAATAAACTAGCGCCGCAGCATGATCTTACTTCTAACTTGAGAGCGACCAATTGCAAGCGGTGATCAATACGCCCCCCAAGGACTCACAGTCAACTACCTCCGTATGTGCAATCGTTTCTGGAATGCAATGTTTGAAACAAGCAATTCACCCGAACACAAACTCTGGAAACCTGATATTCACTTTGAAGTTCATGTTTGCCTTCGCTGCATCCAGTTCCGAATTTTTTTGGATCGGCAGGGCAGATCAAAGTTATCATATTCTAGTATGAGATGTTTTGCCTCCTCTTGTGACCTGGTGCTCAATTCTTCATTCAAATTGACGGTGCTAAATTGACCATTGGGTGCCTGGTAGTTGCGCAACTCGTAGCGTAGACAAGCAGTGAACCACCGCAAGTAAACAAGACTTCGATAAATCGGTAATTCTGTAGGCCTTCAACCTGCCGAAGAAATTCTAAATTCATATCGTGTCGTGAGCTTGCCAAATCTGCATGAGCCGCACCTAATATATCGTCCTGTAAGAAATTTATGTAGTACGCGATGTTAGTTGGAATTAGAGCGAAACTAAGAGTAAAATTTTGATTCATCCTATCAAATCTCATGTCACTGAAATGCCGTAGAAATGAACATACGTCTGCAGCTCTGCTGTCGAGTCTCTGCTGCTCTTTTTCAAGCACTCGATGTCTGCCTTTGTTGTTCTGTGCCTTCGCTGCAAATGTTTGCCTTTGCTGTTCGATTATTTGCAGCATTCGATACCTCACTTGGCGTTCCCTTGTTTTCGTTGCAGGACTTCGATTGCTGCATTTGCTGTCCCGTCGCGGGAGTTGCGGCGACTCTCCTTCGCTGCCGCTGCGATAACCACAGGTAAGTGTTCGTTGCTTCAATGAAATTGAAACTAATTATTTAGGTTTAGCATTTTGAAGCGCTCGTTGCAAGAGGGTTTCCTGTGAGGATTTACGTTGAGGAAGGACTGAAAGTTAAGTTTAGAGAGGGGTGCACATGCTTACTTTGTAGATTTAGGAGGTCTTTTGCAAACAATTGACTATCCCGGTTCTTCAGCTCGCCCACCTCTGAAAGCGTCGACAGGAAGAAGACCTTCTTCGATGCTCTTGAATTTTGAAATTTCTGAGTTTAGGTTGCTGCTGTTGCTAGCTAGTTTGTAGAACCACGACGGACGCTGCTACCGATTGGAGGACAGGATACAGAAATTCTCAGCTATCTCCAAGTTGAACAGTGAAGATACTTTCAGAATTTCAGAATTGCTTCAATAATGTTCTGCTGGTGCTAGGTAGCTCGTAGAACCAGGACTCTCCTTCGCTGCCGATCCAAGGACATGGTAGACAAGCTTCGGAGATTTAAATTCCTAGTGTTCATTGGTACTCTCGTGAGCAATTTCTTAAACACATTTTCATTCTGAAATTTGCCATGTGACGGATTAGACCCTACAGACACATTTGCAAGAAATTGTAGGCAAGAATTTTCAATTGATTTTCGAATACTTACCTCCTCGTGGACGTTGTTGTTGTCTCGTTTGAAATTTTGTCGCCCTCCTGTCGTCCACAATGCTCCTCACAATGTCCATTACAATGCACAATTTTAATTTCAATGGCAGAACTTCAGTTTCAAGTAGGAGGCTGACTTTCTCTTTATGGTTATTGGTTGATTAGGTATTTGGAATTGATGCCTGCATCCTATCGGGAGCTTTTGGGGAGTTCCGTGCAACCACTTCATTTTAGGGTTCAGTAGAGGTCTGTTTCGAAGTAGGTGAACAGTGTCGACCCTCATATTCACTGGAATTTTGGGGAATTCGTTTTGGATGGTGGGTATTGCAGCTTCTTCCCCTTCCAGTTCTGAATTCAACAAGTTTACATTAATTACTTTGCCTTGGTTGCATTTGTTAAATGTAGAGTGTTCATGTGAAAATTGATTATCAGTCCTGTAGGTTTCATTTGGTAAAGACTGAGAGTGATTTAAATCAATAATGTCATCATGAACTCGACAATGGTGATGAAAGATGGACATGACCTGCACCACCATAAAACTTTGCAGGGACATTAATACACATGGAGAACATCGAGTCAAATTGAATTCATGATTGAGCAGGATATTATCTTCAGCTGATGGAGAGAATGTCCAGCATTTCCCATACCTGAAATTTGTCGACCTAAGTTTATAAATTTGGTCAAATAGCCACATTCGTTAAAATAACAGGCTGTAGTGACGCCAAAAAAGTCACATTCGATTGCCCGAATCTCTAGACTATAGTTCAAAACTAGTTTCTAAACTCTTGACCCAAGTTTTGGTATAAATTGGATGTCTCAAACTCTCAGCCAAGCAACTAAAAGTCCGCAACCCTACAGGAATTGCAACACCGTATAGAAATTTGCCATATGATCCATGTCAAATAATAATTTTGAGGCTGAAACATTATCTTTCACAATGAAGTAATATACATCAAGATGGAACAGATGCGGCCACCAATGAAAATTTTGATGTCAAAAAATATACCATATATAAGGTAGGAGGTCCATAAATTGCCCACGAAAGGACTTGAATTGAAGTTGAGGGAGAAGTAAATTTTTGAATTATTTTTGAATAAAATCTCCTTACAGAACAATAGATTTGGCAAGTAACCCAAGTCAAGTCCTATTTTTTGTAGCATTGTGGAATTAGTTATAAAATTTTGAAGTGGAACTGGTATGGGGCTCCAAAATTGTCCACCCCTGAAATATACATAATTCGAACATCATTGGAGGCTATGAAGAAAATTCATGCACCAATCGTGTACATCTTACTAGTAAACGGTTCTTAATGCTAGAACTATGTTGGAACCTTCTACCATAGTGCAAGATGAATCAGGAGCCCAGAACTTGTAGTAGATTTGAATTATTCCTGCAATAATAATCGAAACGGAACAGAATGTATTTAGTAGAACTTCAAGATTCTGGAGCACGATTTGTAAATTGCGAGCAATACTTTCCAGTCATGTGTGGATTGTTAGCTAGAATTTTTTTGAAATTTTTAAACCGTAGAACCTAAATTTCGAATAAGAAGCAGGTAATAGAGTAATTGAATCTACAATGTCTTCACTTAGGTATAATGTCATATAAACGGAATTCTGACGGAACGCAGTAGATGTTAAAGTTTATTAAATTGTGGATTCAAATTGTGTTTATGAGGTCCAGTACAAATTGCAATATCATAGAGAAATTCCCTTGCCTCTATAGTCGATGTCATTTTAATAACTCTTTGGAAAGTGGTTCCTCTATATAGGCAACATAAAATGCATAGACTCTTTTTCAACTTCGTACTATAGAATTTTGAGTATACCGAAAAGAATGCGCATGTGAACACCTAATACTTTCATATTGTAGTTATGTTACAGCTTGCACTGAAAGTATTCATTGAACGATTTTGAAATTCTTGTTATAAAAAAGGAATGTTACTTGTCCTCCTTTGAAAGATTATTATTGGGCTTAAAATCATTTCAAAAATATCCAAATAGGTATAATTTAATTCACAAGGTTTTGTAAATTGCAATGATTGTTTCTTCTGAACGTGTAGTAGTGCACATGCATGAACGTGAATGACCAGCGCCACTGTAATCATATATTTATTAGTATATATGCTTATTCTTTGATGTAGATCACATGAACATTGCAGTGCTTGATTGTTTGAAGAGTAGCATGTAGGACTTGGTACCTTAATTTTTATTCAATATAGAAAAGTGTGTTCCACTTGCGGTTGCGCAAAGTTCTTCAAATTCTAATTGATGTTATTGTACATTTTATAATTTTCCTTTAGTTAATTGAAAATTATAGTGGGCATTTTTTCTATAATGTTATTCCGTACTTTAAAGAAAATAGATCATTTGACAATTTCATGTAGCTCTGTAGCATGTAAATGGAAAGTAAAATAAATTTCACAATGTAGACAAGGATAATAGAGTGAGGCATTGTTGAAGATGTTCACATGAGTTTGGGATGTGGTATTTTTTTGCAGAGTACCACACGGACCGAAGCGGAACAACATAGAGAAGGAGTTTCAAAAACGTGCATACCATTTTAGTTTTCGGAGACTAAATCAACAACAGCATTTGCATCAGGCTTTTGTCCTGACTCTTGTATGATGTTTTTGAATATGTCACTGGATTATTAATTTTGAGTTTACAATTCAAAGAAATTTGTCAAGAATGAACGGAAGAGATTGACAGAGTTTTATGTTTGGATCCAAAAAAAATAAATACAACTTTTAATTGATTTAGATTGTGCTACATAGATTTTTTTTTATATCTTACTTTTTTATCCCTAAGTGTCTTTAGGATAATAGATTGTTGTCAAATTCACTATGAATTGCTATTGGTTTTTGTTTTTTTTAAGAAGAAGTTAAAATTTGTGTTAACTTTTGTATTCCGAAATTGAATTTGTAATACATGTGAATAATAAAAGAACTCATTTCATAACTGATTGATTGTGATTTTCCTATTAAATTTTGGTCGCACTGTTCTAATGTCCATGAAATGCACTTTAATGTGATGTACACCAAGTGCACTTGGTGTAGCTTCGATCCACAAACGATGTGAAAATTCAATGTAATTGTCCATTATAGTGTTCATGTACTTTTGTTATACTATAACAAGGTGTTGTTTCCATGTCCGTATAATACTTCAAAAAGAACAACTTGAACTTTTAACATTAGTTATGTAATAAGAGTGTAGCAGTTCAAACGTTGCTAGGTGGTTACTCGGAAGTTAACATGTAATTTATCTTGTTACTTTTGGATTTTTTTTTTACTTTATATTGTGGACAAAAAATATTATATTCAGATAATAGTTAGAAAATGTATGTTATGTTTTATTGAAAAGACATATATTACATATTCATATATTAATAGTGTTATGGATTGAAGTGTAGTGGAGTTGCTGAAACTGAATTGGTATCCTCTTTTGTATACATATACATAACATTAGGTGTTTCACATGTAGCTGCATATTCTTTTAGAATTTGTTTTGGTGTATAAATTTTTTATGTTCAAACATTCATTATTGTTTGTTTGTCATGAACATTTAGTTTAGTTAAAGGCCTTCACTTCATTTGAATCGATTTTTTACCTCACCACAACGGTAGCGTGCTTTCTCTATGCTTTGTATAATTGAAGATACAGTACACTACTCCTGCATATAACTTTGAGAGCGTTGAAAGACATCTTCACATACGAAAATGTTGCTTTTCAATTATTTGTAGGTCAACATGGCTCCGAAGGTTTATTCAAAGTGGTTGGAAGGCACACAGGAGATTTTTTTGTGGGTCATGGATTTTCCAATTGAGGAAGGGCGTTACTGGGCTGCATTGGGGACTTCTTTTGGAGTTATTGAGGGCCTTACAGGCACTGCAGATGGAGGGCTCACTGTATCAGTGAGTAATACTGAAACGGCATTGGAGAAGTATAAATTGAAGAAGTCGCTCATGATGGCTCCAATTCCACCAGAGCCCCTTTCACTAATGTTACCAATCCATGGCTTGAAGTCCTTGGCAAAGTATTGGAAGAATGTGCCTGAAGAACTACGGGTACGCAGAGAAGCATCAGTTCATAAGTTCAAGGAGATGACCCTTCAGCAGCTGCACGTCGCACGCACTCGATATAGAGAGATTCGGAGTCATGAAGAAGTATCGAGAGAGAATCCTGACGTTGTCAATGAGCGTCTTATATCTAGAGATCCGGAAGACACGAATGAAGTTTATCAAGATGCAGCTGTTTTGGTAAATGACAGTTGGATTTCTTCGAACGAACGGAACCGGAAGCGAGCTGCTATTGAGGAGGGAATAGCAAGCCTTGCAGAGGAGGAGGAAGTTCCTCAAAGGCAAAGAATTCAACGTCAGCGTCTGCAGTCTGCAACATCCAATGTTGTTGTTGAGCCCACGGGAGATACTGAAGTTGGGAGGCATGATGAGGTAGTAGTACAAGGGAACGCCCAAATTATGCCATCGTCTGTGGAGGTGGAAGTTGGAGGGGAATCGTTGGAGCTTGTGGAGACTACAACTGCACCCCCCATACCAGATCCAACAGTAGTGTTCCAAGAGCTTGAAAACGAAGGTGAAGTTGGAGCTCCTGTAACAATCACAGAGGTTGGATCCGGGTCGAGACCCCCAGTAGTGTCCTTAGGTAAACAAATATATAGGTCACGTGTTGTAGTGGCCAATATGGAGGCTCAAAAATCTGGCGTTGCAACAAGACGGGGTGCTAGAAGAGGACGTGGGAGAACTCGAGTGCAACGTCATCCTAAACAGGAAGTGGTTTCAGAAGGTCAAGAAGATCATCACACTCTTGGAACGGGGCCAACAGAGGACAGGAGGATTCCAAGGCGAACTCTAGCTCAAACACGTCGTCAAATAGCTGCTAGACAAGAACGTCCTCCACAAGGAAATGATGGGCAAGAAGAAATTTCCGATGATGATTCTTCAGAGGGGGAGACGGAGCACACACCAACCCGGCGATTGTTACAAACCGTCCCTAGAGCCTCTGTGGTATTTCCAACGGAGAGTGAATACAAAGCGGGATACGTATGGGGGCATAATCAGTTCTTCGATGCAGACATCAATAGTATTCGGGACGTGAAGAATGCTGAGACGAATCACAGAGTGCTAATGGAGTGGCGAGTGAATGAAATGTATGAGCGCCTCAGAGGATCAGAAGCGCACGAAGTTAGTGCAATAACACTTCGTCCCGTTGCGTATTTTTATAGAAATACGGAGGAACAGGGCGAGACAGAGATGGTGGAGGTTCCCTTCAGTCAAGAGGGTGCGGCACGAGAATTTGAAGCTGCTTTTCTGAAGCATTGTCAAGCTGATCCATCTATATCAAATTCTGCAGTGAGGAAGCGTTGGCTGGAGAACAATATTGTGTAGGAGCCAGTAGACGGACAACACATTGTTGGTGCATGTAAGCGAGCACAGCGGGAAAGAAGAGATGGTAGCATGTCCGATACGGAGTACTATGCGCAATTTGAAAGACGAAGAGCAAAGTCTGTGGTGTACAACAACCCACAGTTCTACATTGAAGCATCTTTCAGAATAAATGCGAGGGAGTTTGATCGCAAGTTCTTCACAACGCATTACGAGAATTTAATCAAGTTGCGTGACATTTGGAAAGCATGTGGAAGTCCAAGTGTAACAACTCGATCTGATGATGCTTTCAGAGCGAAGGCATTGACAATGGCAGCGAGTGCGTTACATTGGAGTCAAGATCTGCCGAAGCACATGTCGCTAGGAAGTTTGTCCAAAAAAATGATTGACTTCACACGTCATGCTTGGAACGAAGATGAGGAATCGTACAAGGCAATTTTGCAGGTGTGCAAAGACTATGAGGAAGGCAAATTATTTTTCAGCAAGAAGGCGGAGGTGAGGTGGAAGAAGATGGCAAGGGAGCGAAATCTTGATGTCACTGTGGATGGAAGCTCGAAGAGGAAGAGGATGGAGAAGACTTGGTTCAGGCCTTTGAGCAGAATTTCAACGGAGAATTATTTACGTGTGGTCAAGGAAATGGCTACCAAAGATGTGATAGGAAGGAAGCGAGGATCGCAACGTTACTATTTCGATAGTGTTGCTTCTCCAAACCCACCGAAAGGCACGGTAGCATATGCGGTGGATCGATTACAACGGAAGGATGCGGTTAGAAATCAAGTCCATTTTTTGATGGTGCAAGCAGGAGAAGTAAATCCATCATCTGTACAAGATTTCTTCGCCATAAATGCAAGGAAATACGGAGATTCTCGTGGGAGGCAGTTCATTCTAATGGGGAAGACATTGGATAATGACACAAAGACTTTATGGTGCTCGCCTGCAGTGAAAACGGTGCAAATGTTGAACACTTTTGAGAAACTCATCCCAGCATTTGTTCGGCAGCACTTTGTGGATATCCGAGCGGGTCGCAAAGGATATGAGGGCTATGGTCGGGATGTGGAGGACGTATCAAATGCTCGATGGAATTGGCAAGTTTCCCTCTCTGGAGTCCAACACGGAAATGTTGAAGCGTTACTGCACGTCAGGTGTCGGGAAGGGTTCTTCAAGAATGAGTACATAGAACTTGGGAAACCGTGTTTATGGATTTTTGATTGTAGACGGGGAGGTTCGGGAGGGGAGGAAGTGGAATGGTCAGATGAAGACTACAGCAAGGTTATGCAACAACTTCAGAGTTGGATGTCTTTAATTTTACGGTGGAATGCTGTGTTCCTTTTTCCAGCAAGCATGTACTTTGATGAAGAAATGCAATCCAGAATGGCAATACCACAGGGTTGTCACGTATTAGAGGGTTCTTGGATATTTAAGCGACAAACTGTGTCTTCATATGTGCATGATCTCCGTCATGGTGAAGAATGAAAGCGTGGAGTTCAACCTGTAGGCGACGTTCAACCTGTAGGCGACGTTGTCATCATCATGCAATATCCTGAAGAGAGTGGGCCCATGGAGAACCTTCCAAGTAGTGCAGACGATTTGGATGTGGTATTTCAAGATTCTTGGAGTGCAGAAATCATGCCTTGAGCGGAGGATAAGTTGGAGAGGACCCCAACAGAGTTGAAGAGGACCCCAACAGAGTTGAAGAAGATGGTGCAGATGTATCTGCCACGAAATTGGGGACTGGTGACATTGGGCATCACCATGGTAGTGCCGGGGATTTTGGAGAGTGGATTCGTGGGCAATGAAATTATAAGTATGGAAGGAGCAACCGCTCAAACGCAATCTGTGTACAACACATTGTAGTTGGTGTACGGGGATAAAATGACAATGGTGAATACAGTGAGTACAGCAGCCGAACGCAGGATTTCGCAAGTGTTGAATACCACAAACGAATCACGTAATCAAAGTCATCCCGAAGCGAATGTGAGAGTACCATGTGGTAGTTCAAGAAGGGTCCTGCAACCATTGAGGGAGTCATCAGAGGAACGAGCGAAATTTCAAGTGTCTATACGGAACAAACGGAAGGGCAAGCAGACTGCAATTGACTCGGGAGCCTCATCAGGTGATACAGAGTCCGAGAGAACGCACTCAGACGATTTACCTAGTGGCGGCCGAAGTCTAGGTTCTGCAGACACAATTGCCATGGATGAAGTGCGTGGGGATGGAGTGGACTCAATGGAAATGGAAAAAGATCATGATTATGTTCCAATAAGAAATACTGATGATGTCGAGAATGTAGAAGCGGAAGATGTTGCAGTTGGCGTGAGAGAAATTGAAGTTACACCAGTATCAATGGAACCCATGTTAGCGTTATCTGCATTTAGCATGCTAGACTCCATGAATTTGGTATCCGGTGAAGACGGATATTTTTATGACAGAGAGCACGTACGATATATTCGGACCAGTGAAGAAGGACAGTATGTGTTCCACCGCCAAGTTTCTATCCTAGAAGGCCCTACCTTATCTCCAATTTTATCAGAAGGAGTGTCAACGCCCGTTGCGAGTGCTATGGTGGATAGGGCGCTGCAATACACAACTTCAGTTTTAGTGAGTGAAGTTGGTGGACCAAGTGTTGTTGAAGAAGCAGAGGCAGCTGATGGAAGGGAAGGAGAAGAATTGACACAATCATCTGCACAAGTATTGGAGACACCGGATGAAGCAGTACTAGAACAAGCGTAGTACAGTACCTGCAATGGTAGTGTAGGGTGTATGAGAATGCAGGTAGTGTGTTAGTTTATAAAACCAAAGTAGGATATTAGAGTGCACGTTTTTTGTTTGGTGTGAACCTGTGTTTTGGAAATGTGAAGGTAGTTGTCAATCCTTCAATGTGGAATTTAGTTTTCTAAATAAATCTTTCATTATTTATAATGATAAACGGTGTACATGTGATGTTGCTATGAAAATGGTTGAATCATTATGTAATTGTAGGATACATTGTTCAGAGATTGGTACATGAAAGATGAAAAAGTGATTTAGATGTTATAAGGATGTGTTTGTAATTGGTTGACCAAAAAAAAATTTAAATGCACCTTTGTAAAAAATTTCTATGCTAAATTGAAATATTGCATGATGTAACATAAAAAAGGTGTTCCTGAAAAAATGGGGGGTACCCAATTTTTTGAAAATCAATTTTCAATGAATAGTGTTGTGTACGGTCATTGCACTTGGTCAAGTGCAAGAATGTCTAATTCGGTGTTATATACATGAAGCTTTGATTCATTCTATTTGGACTAGGGATGAAAAAGTTATGGACAATCTTAGTTTTTCGGGCAATTTAAGCATCTTCTTGAAAAAAACTTTTTGTTCAACTTTGAATGCTAATATTTTCCAATCCATACGGTGAAATTTGATGAAATTCTTACTACATGATCTCAGACAAGTTAAGTACAAGATCATACGGTCAAATTCCCAAAAAAACAAAAAAATTGGTTCCCTTAAGTGAATACAACAGAAGTGGTAGTTTTGTGTGGTTTTTGGCAGAAAACACCCTCGGGGCTTTAGGGGTTAACTTGTAAATTATAAATAACTTTTGAAGAATTTTTTTCTTGTGCCTAAGATTTTGAGAATAGGATATTTTATATCATTTTAATCATTATCCATCTTTTAATTTAAATTATTTTTTCCAAAATCTCACAGTACTAGCAATACCTCTCCCATATGCAACAAAATCAACCATTACTATGTACTTTCACCCCATGAGGCCTTAATCCTAAAGTAAAGTTGGAAAACAAATTAATGTCTTGTATGGAAACTTCACACTTCTAATTTTTCATCTCAATTTTGACCATCAAAATGATCTATTTTGAATTTGAATTCAACTAATGAAATAAAGCTTATCAAATGTAGCTTTTATACTAATTTGAAGTTTAGACCTACTTCAATGGGTTTTACTATTTTCTAAACATACATTTGATTTACAAAAAATAATTTGATTCATACTACAGTATTCTATACTATAATATAAGCTTGTAGTGGAATTTAAGAAGTTGAGAATAATATAATTGTTTATGATTTGCATTGGTTTCAAAATTTCACATCTACATCTTGAAATTTTATAACTTCTAAAATGCAAATAGTTTAATTTGCAATAGATAAAAGAGAATATTATCCATTTAGTTATAGCAATTGCATGCTTCATGGGGTGTACATATTGAAATTCATTGACGCTTCATAGCATGTTCAAGTGACCCACCTTTTCAAAGACTTAATACAAATCACTACTTTCTAACCCTTAGCTTTGGAAAAAAACTTAGTAATAACTATTGAATAATTTCTAGATGACCGTCTTTGAGTCTTTCACACAATTCTTAATTGTTGGATTAGGATACATGATTGTAGTAAAATCAATTTGATAAGCTCATAAGGCATGATGAGTATGCAAGGGAAAACATTGAAGAAAATTTTCCACTGGCAAATGCGTAAGAAACAATATGCCCAATCGTTATATAAATTTTGTAGGTATAATGAGTTAGTTGTAAAT
Organism: Antitrichia curtipendula; assembly: GCA_951230915.1. Lineage (NCBI taxonomy): Eukaryota > Viridiplantae > Streptophyta > Bryopsida > Hypnales > Leucodontaceae > Antitrichia > Antitrichia curtipendula. The sequence goes on from OX579633.1 coordinate 14,287,869, forward strand.
TTACTAAATTGAAGGTTTAGAAGGCTATAAGTGTAATCTACATGAATTCAAATTCTCCCAAATGCATAAAAATAATAAACAAAATTTATAAGATCAAAACTTTGCCTAAATAAGAAGTTACATTGAAAGAAACCGCTTAACCAATGAACATATTCCCTTAAAAAACAACCACCTACACATAAAACATTAATGAAATTATTCATTAACCAAAATAGACTAACTCCACGTAAGTACCCATTTACCACATATTATTTTTGATATTTTATTTGGTCACTTTCCATCAAAAATTAAAGATGGACATTTTACAAGCATTGGTTTTGGGTGTAACAACATTACTTAAAGCCTACTTTTTGCACTTGATATAAAATTAATTGAATATCATAATTAGCAACCATTAGAAGGCATAAATTGTGACAAGTCAATTGCCATTGAGATTCATACAATAAAACACAATTAATAATGTAGAGAGCAATACCAAAAGGGCCCCCCATACATCTGTAAAAGAATGAGGAATCTATCTCACATACACCAAACTAAAGTAACTACTATTTTGTGACAAGTTAGTTGCCATTGGGATGAACACATCAAAACACAATTACTAATGTACAATACAATACAAGAAAGGGGCCACCTACATCTTTAGAAGAATGAAGAATCTATCTCATTTACACCAAACTAAAGTAATTGTAGCTAAAAGTTTATGAATAAGCAATTTAGTATGGTTCCCAATATTATATTTAAATAATCAAAAGTGAGAGTGCATTTTAGGCAAGATCCTATAGGGTTGGTTTTAGAAAGCAGGTAGAATTTAATCCCCGGGAGATCACTTAGAGGGTCCATTAGGAACTATGTGCGTTAAGATTTTAGACCCCCTATCTTATGTTCTAAAATTTAAATGAAAGGAAAAGAAAAAAATGTGAGTAGATTTTCCTACTTTAAAAGTTTATGTTTTAAATTATTGATAATTTTATTTGTTAATTATAATTAGTTACTAATTTTTGAAATAAAAAGATACACTACAAAGCTGAAAATAACTTTCACACCCCTATTTTATGTAAGAAAAAATTGTATAAAAAATACACCAAAAATTCTCAAAAATAAATCTCTATTGAAAGTTCATATTCCTTGAATATTGATGCAATGGTCATCTAAATGCATTCTCTATAGATATTTGAGTTGAAAAGCATGCCATTTTAGTTCATTTTTCAACCATGTCTAGAAATCATTTAATATGGTATTTGAATTGGGAGTTTTGGACAATAGAAACCTATAGCCTTTATTAAACAATACTCAAAATTATAGGTCGAAATCAAAGTTCATTAAAAAGTAAATAGGGGGGCAAAAAATCACTTGAACACACATGATTAGTTATAGATACACTAAGTGATCTCCCCGGGAATTTAATATTGTTACTTACATCATGGAACTTTATGACTCATTTGAAAATTTAATAGACTAAAAAGACAACAATGTAGTAGGACATGCAATTACTACCTTTTTTTGGAGTGATAGTGATCGTGACAAATCATGTTAAAAAATACAAAAACCACACATGATTTACAAAAAGATTACATGTGTCAAATTTTCATTGGTTGTAAGAAATTTATACAAATTTTGAAAGTAAAACACTACCCATTTTTACAGTAAATGTAAAACTTTTACATTCAATCCTAAATCCTAATTTCTTCAACAATTTTTTCTTCAATCTCAAATCTCCTTCTCCTTGTTTGTCTCCTTTAGGCTCCTAAAATTGCCCCTAGATGAAGAGAAAAGCATTTAGAAATATAAACACAAGTGAATTAGAAAGCATTAATTAACAAAAAATCTAATAAAGACCATCAAATAATAATTATAAAACTATCATAAAATTTGAGCATTCAAAATTTCAAACACTTTCTAATACTAAAGTCCTTATTCAAAAGTCACGAGCATTCACAAGCATCCCATTCCATCGCAATCAAGACTTGCTTTCATGCTTGCATCTTTTCAAGCAATTTCAGGCTATGATGAAAAACAATAACATAGTAACAACAAATTATGTAGAAAATTGGTTTGAAAAGAAAATATTATCATTCAAGTACAGTTTGGGGTTGGAAACTATTTTCCCTTGAGAACGAATGCAGTGAGTAACTTACTACATCTGGGTTCCGTCACTACACGCACGGATCGTTTTCCAGGGTACCGGTCACCGTAGGGTTGCAAATGGAGTCTTCATTGGTGGGCTCGGCATCCAAGGAGCATTCCAAAAACCGTGTTCTTCAGTAAGAGCATCTTCAGTGCTACACCCGGAAAAAGACACTGTAACGGTACATGCAGTTTTGGTTTCCGTCCCTTTTTTTTTTGTGTCCTTTTTGGTCTTTGGCGCCTCAGTGCAACGACGGTATTTGGAATCCTATACGTCTCTGCGACACTTGGATGGGATCTTGCAAAATGCGAAGGTAGCTCCTACAAAGCTGAAGCTCTTCATCATTGGAAAAGTTCTTTCCCTTTCGTGCCCTTTGAGACCCTCTGGTCGCCATGATTTCGTTGACCAAGGACAGTGGAATAGTTTGAAGGGCACAACAAATGAGCAATTCTTTCTGTGCGAGAGTGACAAAAGTGCCGCGCTCGGGAAGATAACGTGACAAGTACCGTTAGCATTGGGGCAAGTTCTCGTTGCCATTTTAGGAACTTCGCAAAAGTTACCGTTGCCGTGGCTCTTTTTAGGTAGCATCGAGGATGCTCTAATGGTACTTTGTGAAGAGTGGACGGCATCGAACACGGCAAAAAGAATGGAAGAAACAATTCCTGACACAAGCCTACTAAGCCTAGGCTTCTAATGCACTAATTTTTCTCTACATTGCATCAGCTGATTTCGGTAACACAGAAAACTAGACTAAGGTAGGAGGTCCATAAATCACCCATTTAAGAGTTGAAACTGAATTTCTGGGGAGAGGTCCATAAATCACCCATTTAAGAGTTGAAACTGAATTTCTGGGGAGAGGTCCATAAATCACCCATTTAAGAATTGAAACTGAATTTTGGGGAAGATGAAGCTTCTTGAAACATTTTTCAGTAAATTTCACTTGAAAGACAAGTGGAATTTGCATTTGAAACCCAAGTCGTTTCATATTTTTGGAGATTTGTGAAGATAGTTATGAAATTTTGAATTTGAAATGGCATAAGACTCTAAAATTGCCCACCTCTAAAATGTGCAACGTTTGTACATTTCTGAAGGCTATGAAAAATCAGCATGTACATATAATGTACATTTGAAAAAATGGACGATTTTAGAGCATGTACACTTTTAGAACCTCCTACCTTATAAGATGGGTACACCCAAAACCGCCACTTTTTGCTACTAAGCCTAGTTACTACTATTAGACTAGTCAAAATTTCATATATTCTTGTTGGCAAGTAAAAAGAGGTTCCAACGCACCAGAGAACGTGGCATTTGGACATTGTATGCAAAAGTTATTAAGGGTCAAAGTTTGTTTCTGAAAGCGCTCCATCCAAATAGGTACATAACTGATTTTGGAAATGTACACAACCTGTAGATGACGCTTTAAGGTCAGGTGCCATTTTTGGGGTGCCTACCTTAATGCCAAGTCGGTGTTAAAGGCAATTGCATCAGTAGCTCATGGCTAGTTAATCTATCACAAGCTATTGTTGATGTGTATCAGAATTTTAATTTTACTCAAGATTACATAGACCTATTCCATTGTCGCAACGACCTTAATCCTTAAAGGATTGTGACACTTTTTATATTGAAAATTGTGGAAAATGCCACTTTTTAGGGCAATGAAAAAAAATGATTTTTTTTTCTTTCAAAATTGTGGTTTGGTAAAAAATTGTGCTTTTGATATAAAAACCCATAAACAGGCAAAAGTGATCATTTTATGGTCGCTGCCCCATTTGAGCAGCTTTGGGGGGATAGGGAGATTTTTTATAAAAAAAAAATTATTTTGCAAATTAGACTACCTTGGTAATGGTGTATCTCCATATAAGATTATTGCAATCCAAAGTTGAATTTTGAGTGCATAGATAAAGTATTACAATATAATACTATCGCAATCATGGTGAAAAATTTACTAATATGCAAAGAAAGTGATGATATCTTTGCCATTTGAATCTTTTGCCATTTTCAAGAAGCAATCTAAAATAAAAGATTTACCAATCTTAGGCATAAGACATTAGTTTCTTCCCATAATCCTAACTTTCATCATCCATGTCTGAGATGTTTGGATGATTTTTATCCTCTAAGGTAACTTGGTGGACTTGTCATTGACAATTGAATTGACAATTGAATCTTGTAATGATGCATACATTGCAAGCAATGGGATTTCTTTTGGCCATTTGGTGGCCATTTGCACCAAAGTAATGGGCCTTGTACACCACTCTTGGAACACAAATAGTTGAAAGGGTAGAAAATCACCAAAAAAATTCAAATTAAAAAAAATCTTGGATGAAATTGACAGATTGTAGATGTGGATGAAACAAAATTATGAATATGCGATATGTACTAATGTGATATTTTCTATCCAATATGTGGATGAAAGTTGAAATTTGGAGCACCACTATAACATTTAGTATCGCCAATTTGGCACTTCATATAAAATGAAAAAACAACTGACTGCAAGGTCTGAATTTCATTCAAGGCCAATCTTCAAAGTTGATGTGTGTATTTATTTGGGTTTTTTTTGGCACATACTGCATTACTGCACCAATTGACAAACTAGTAAGGATGTCAAATCTTATTTGAAGGATGCGCTAATTTAAAATAGTGTCACCTCTTGGGAATTCTAGCCAAAAAAAGGGTCTGCAACAGGTGCAGTCGGAATTGCTGCAGGTCCCACCGTTAAAAACAGTCCTGCATTATCACCCGTGTTTGGGAGGGAGAGAATCTCTTTTCTTCAATTTAAAACCTAAAATCTTGAAGACTATAATGGACAATGTCTTGAAATTTTAACCTTGCACTTTCTAAGATCTCCAAATAATTGCTACTTCGTAAGTAAAGTTACACTACTCTAAAGAGTATTTCATTGTCAATTCCTTTGAAATAAGTCTTACGGTACACAAATTTAAATTGCATATTTGTGTACTGTGGCAAGAGTGAAAGCAACTTCCCTTGCCAAAAAGGAGATAAGGTAGGAGGCTCTGAAAGTGAGCGGGCATTTAGAACTGCTCAAATAGACTCGCCTGAAATGGACGTGAGGTGGTCTTTAAATGGACCTTTTGTAGTCATTGAATGGATCAGTAAAAAAATTATTATTTATTGCAAGAGCCAATCATTCTCTTTGCTTTTCCCATTTCTCTCTAGAAACTGCATGTGAACGGTTTATGAAAGACCTAGGGTCATAAATAGGGATCTATAACTCATCATGTTTGAAAATTCATAAGTAATTCAAAAATGCTTCAAAAAATACGAAACCACTTGGGTTACAATCAAAATCTATTTTTCTTTATCTGAAAAATGAGGTAAAAATAATCCCATCCAAGAAACCACATGAAAAAGGCAGATCAGCCCTTAGATGCTCGCTTTCAAAGCCTCCTACCTTACAAGAAGAATTCCTCATCACCAAAGCAATCCATTTAGGATCTGAAGACAGAACTAAGTTAGTGTGCTCTAAAAGCGCCCATCTTCTTGAAACTGCCCCTATTTTTAGGTGAAGAATGGAGCGGAGGTGATCCTTAAATGGACCAGTTTAGCAATTGAATGCATTGAGGAAAAATTATTTTTCTATTGCAAGAGTCAATCATTGTCTTTGATTTCTGCACATCTCTTTACAAGTTGCAAGTGGACAGATTTTAGAAGACCTATGGTCACAAATAGGTGCCTATGTCCTGAATCTTTGAAAATTCATAAGTAATTCAAAAATGCTTGAAAAAATACAAAACCACTTGTGTTAGGTACCACATCTATTTTTCTTTCTCTGAAAAATGATCTAAAAATATTCTCATCCACGAAAGCCTGTGAAAAAGGCAGACCAGAACTTAAATGGTCACTTTAAGAGCATACTACACTACAAGAGAAAGGGGTGTTTTAAGTATAGTCCTAGAGATAACATTTTAAGTAATGACCTTTTTAGGAGATTTTCAGTAAGAATTTACAAGACATTTGTGTCTTTCTAGTAAAATTTTACTAGAAAGACACAAATGTCTTGTAAATTCTTACTGAAAATCTCCTAAAAAGGTCATTACTTAAAATGTTATCTCTAGGACTATACTTAAAACACCCCTTTCTCTTGTAGTGCTACCTTACAGTAAATTCCAAAGCAAAGCCAAATCAGTTAATGAGAACAAACTGAGTCCCAAGTTCCCCTTGCTCAAAAGTATGTGCTCCATGTGGACAGCCAATATTCACCCATAAATATATGCTCTGGTCAGCATCAAATTTTATAAAACCTCCACACACTTACTCTTGAGCATTATCCATGCCAAACACACACACCTTTACATTGCTAACACACTCTACAATACGATAAAAATATCAAACCAATTCCAAAGAGGCTATAAATCCAAGTCAATATGATATAGAAACTCTAGTTAGTGGCTCTAGCCCAACACATCCATGTGCTAGTAACTTACAACTATCCTAATGGACTCTTCTTCTTATGCAGTTGGCTCTCCCATGCAGTTTCAATTGCAAACCAAGGAAACCGATCACCTCGTGCAAAGAAGAAGATAGAACCAAAAAAAACAAAGAAACACTAATATCCAACCCAACATTGATTTTTTTTTCTCACTATTTTTTTTTTTTTTTGGTTCCTTCTTCAAACACAAGTGAAAGCTTTACTTCACTGCAAAGAAGTTCAAGGCCAGGTTTCACCCGGGATCTTGGGAAGGATTTTGCAGCTCCCGTTGCTTTTTGTCGGTAGATGCCCCAGCAGAGCACCATCCATATCGAAACGTGCAGGAACAGGGCCTTGCGGAATGGGGGCCCCAGCCACCGGAGCAACGAGTGGGCCTGCCACCGGAGCTGCCGCCTGGCCTGCCGCGCGAACGCGCACCTGCGGTAGTACTGCTCTGTTCACCTGCGGTACCGCTCCGTCAGCAACTGCCGCGTCGGGCAGTACTTCGTTCGCGCCTGCGGCTCCTCCATTCGCTTGCGCCATTGCGAATCGTGACTCTCCCCTTTCACGCAATTCGGTGATTTGATCGACGTCTTTTCCTACAAAGACAACGCAATCACCAAAAAAAATGAGGAACCACACAAATCGGCACCCCAAGAAAAAAATTTGCCCAACAAATCAACCAAGCCTTCTCTTTCGATCACAGCGGGAGTGGACGAGCAAATCCGTGCAGCCCTGCATTCCAACGCAAATTGGACAAGAATTCGGAGCTCATCATTCGGAAATTCAAATCCCAGTGAAGTGCGAGTCGTGGACTCTGTGAGGAATGATCAAATTGTTCCCACTCATTCACAGCCTACAAAAATACGTTCGCGGAGTACAATTTGCAGAGTGAACCAAAAGGTTAATTTCGTTACAACGGGGGCGATCCCGGCGCTAAACTATTTGAGACCCAAAACTAGCTAGTACAGGTACAGAGTTTCGTTCCAAGCCGCGAAAGTGCGAGATTTAGTGCTGATACCCTCCTGGGAACAGGCTCAAAATCACGAGAGGGATGATACGTACAGAGGAGGTTTAGAAGCGCAAAAGCTCTGATCCTTACCGGTACCAAAGCGAAAATGCGTGAGTTCAGCCTCGTTACATAAATGAGCGAGGGAGAGCATACACAGTGTGACTGATAGTCTCAAGCACATGAGACCTCCATTGTCATCTCCACCTGATGGAAGAGAAGAGTGCAAAGCGTAGTCTCAAACTTGCAATATCATCTCCACCTGATTGGAATGAGGACAAAAGATTGCAGCCAGCAGGCGGTCCCACACTTGCAATTTCCACTGTCGATCTCCACCTGATCGGACAGAGGAGCGCAAAAGCGGGCCAAAAACTTGCAATATCCACTGTCGATCTCCATCTGAGGGAAGAGGCCAATCACTAGCTCAGGCAGGGGCCAGGGGGGCGATGGCTTCGCGGTTGGTCCCACCGCTTGGAGCCCACTGCCCGGCATTCTCCTGCCCAGGAGCCCACGCAGTTTGCCGGGGAGGCCAGGTAATTGGATGGGGGAGGTCAGTACAGGGGAGATGGGGAGACCATGTAAGAGCTGATTGGCTTTTCGGGGAAGCTAGACTCCTTGAAGCGATTTTCAGCAAATTTTCATAGGGAAAAAAAGGAATTGGCATCTAATCCAAGTCGTTTCATATTTCTTGGACCGTTTTGAAATTAGTTACAAATTTTTGAAGTTGAAATGTAGTGGTCACTAAAAACGACCACCTCCTAAATTGTACACTACTAGTACATTGAAGAAAGCAAAAAAGAATTGGCATCTAACCCAAGTCGTTTCATATTTCTTGGACCTTTTTGAAATTAGTTACAATTTTTTGAAGTTGAAACGTAGTGGTCACTAAAAACAACCACCTACTAAATTGTACACTACTAGTACATTGAAGAAAGTAAAATGTACCTCTGTATTATGATCGCTTTTAAAGCATGGGCCTTCTAAAGTAGGCTACTTTAAAGGGTTAACGCTAACGCTAAGGCATGACTTTGGTTTTCTTGATTTTGGAACATTGCTTTCACTTCCATACTTTCAATTTTTAAAATCTTCATGTTCTTTTCAAAGGTAATATCAAAATGAATCCAAAGATGTTAAATTTCACTCCAATGCACCAATTTGGCACATTTTTTCATTGCTCCAAAGTATGTCATAAAAAACAACCTTTCTATTATTGTTTCTTGTTCTATTCAAATTTGAATGACAAGATGATTCTAATAGTAAAAAACTTTAAATATAACAAATAGTACATTATTTTTTTTAATTCATCATACATTTTATTTCACATAGAAGATTTATATACAATCCTTGGTTTGTTAACTTCTAATGAAATACATTCTTTTAATGGCATTCTAATTCAATATTTAGCATTTTCATAAACAAATAATTTTGCGAAATTAATCATTTTAATTTATCTTAGGGTTGTAGTTGAAATATTGCCTAAAAATGAAAATTTTATCCATGAGCTCCCAAAAGACTAGTTATTGGTCGCTGCCTGTTTTTAAGGGATTGCCCCAAACAAACAAAAGTAAGTTTTTAAAAATAAAATATAATTAAAAATACTACATTAAGTCTATTTTCCAACCTAAATTGAAATTTACCAATCGGAGTTAACTCCACCTAGGACATTTTTTCAAAGTGGATCACCTCAATATTGTCTTAGTGTTACAAAATTTGCTATTTGGAGAAAGTAATGATGTTTCCTCTATCATTTCTTTTGTTTTATTAATGTTTACAATACATAATCCAACTTACACTGAAGTTGCTAAATTTTAAACTCTAAAAGTTCAAATTGTAATTTATTTAATATCTCAAAGGTTGATACTTCTAAATTTGTTCAAAATGGATCTTAAATCTTTTTTGGAAGTTTCACCAAATTGCTAATTTGTAGAGGTGATGCCCTATATTTTTTTATTAAACCAAACTTCATCAAACATATGGAAGCCATATATTATGACACATCTATTTTTACTCCAATATCCCTCGACTCTTAGGGATAAACTAATCTCTAAGTCCTGTGGACATTGAAAGGTTATTTCATTCAACATGTTTTGATTTAGTGTTGGATCAAAGATTGTTGGGATTACTAATTACATGCATTTTCTATTTTTGCTTAATACATTCACTTTTATTTTATTAGACATGTAATTCTTTTCTTTTACATGGAAATGACACTTGATCAATATCATTTATTTTATTTGAAAATTAAACATGGAGAGACAGATTTATATTTACAAAAAAAATATTATTTGTGATAATTACATTATTAATGATCTTTCTAAAAACACTTCAATTGTCACAAATATTTGTTAGTCATGCTTTCATCTATGTCACATACAAGTTCAAATAAAAGAGTATACTAAGATAATAAAGATGAACTAATAGTTTTTTGCTTTCACTTTTGAGGGTCAGTTCTACAAACAATACATCCACAATTCCCACAATCAACAAATTCTATACTAGGACCAATTAAGTTATGATCACCACACTTTAAACATGTCTTCTTGAATAATTTGGAGAGGTTTATGTGTTTGTGTTTCTTAGCAATGAATTGTCATTGTTGGCTCCCTTTTGTAATCTTAGGTGTTGAGTGAATTTGAGTCTCAATTGGAGTAGATAGTGGAGGTAAATTAAATCCAAACCTTGTCCTAGTCACATTATATTGTATAGGTCGAATGCTACTTCCAACCCTTGGCATGGAAATACGTTGTGGTTTTGGAATGGGCTGAAAAATAGATTTTAAAAGAGAATGAAAACGTGAATGTGCACTATCAATGTCATTGAATTGTTGAGGTGTGATGTTAGACAATTTGTCTTGCATTAAGTATGATTTAATTTTTTCATCTCTGTTTACTAGTCTTAAATCCTATTCTCTTGTATCATTGGTGGTGTAGAGCTTGTAGAAGACATATTACTTAATGGGATCATATACGGTGGTGTAGAGCTTGCAGAAGGTATATCATTAAATGAGATCATAGCATCATGTGTTAGATCAAGTGGTTCAACATTTGTAGTGTCTTCATACATCTCCATTGCGGGTAGTAGATCTTTTACACCTTCTACTCAGTTCACAATCGATAATGTTCCTCAATGCAATCATATGTTTGCATAGACGACGAAAATCAGCGCAGTCACAATATCCATTCGATAAGGATATATTGTACCAAACCTAATTTTCAAAAATCAAGAACTACTTATTATATTTATTTTCAATGATTACTAAAAAATACTTCAAATTTAAGAAAAATGAAAATGAAAATGAATATAGAAACATAAAGTTAAAGGTAATAGATCAATTTATAGCTCACATTGTTGTTTGTTTCACTTCTCATTCGAAACTCTCCACTAAATTCGTCAATTACTTCTAAAATTGATTGAGTATCCTTTGTATAGTTGTCCTCAAGATGTTTTGCACCATGTAGGCATCTTGTATGTGTCCTATCTATTCTTCGCATAGAAAATTTGCTTGAAGCACTCAGTCCTTGACGTGCTTTAAAATGCTCAAGGAGTGTACTCCCTCCAAATCAAAACCCCATTTTTGGATTTCCAATTAAAGCCTCAATCAATGCATATAGTCGTCAATTAACTTCATGATGAAGTAAAGTATACTTTACAAAGTGCCACAACCTTTCCACGAAATTTGTTGTGTCTTGGAATCCATGTGGAAATCTTCTTCCCCACATAGGCCATGTTGCTCTCTATGGACATTCCTTATATGTCCATCCCGCATGAACACATCTAAGAATCTTTTCTTCATTTGCATATTTGTTGTTGAAATCCTCGCATAACTTATCAAATGATTCTTCTGTTTCCGTAGCCAACATTCCACACATTCTAGCATATACATCTTCTTTAAGTTCATTTGTACTAACCTTAGATTTGAGCTTCTCTACCCAAATTTTTTTGGCATGGAAATGACAAGTAATAATCTTGCATTGCATTTGTACTCCGCCTAATACACCTCCTTCCCAACTATAAAGGTCTTGGTCTATTGCAGCCTTAAATGCATTATATTCCATTTCTGATTTATCTATTACCACGGCTCCCAGTGACTGCTCCCAGTGACTGGGGAGGGAAGAGAAGAGTGCAAAGCGTCTTCTCGAACTTGCAATTTGATCTCCACCTGATCGGACTGAGGACGAAAGAAAGCATCCAGCAACGCGGAGGCGGTCCCAAACTTGCAATTTCCAGTGTCGATCTCCACCTGATCGGACGGAGGAGAAAAGAGTGCAGCGGAAGCAGCTATTGCCTGACTAGCATCTAGCTGGCAACCGTGGTCTGCCAAATAGTCGGGGGTTCCCCGAATCCCCGCTTGCCTTTTCTCTACGCATCTTTATATTCGGACCGATGCCTCAGGACCTACCCGACCTACCCGACCTTCGAATGAGTATATGAGGCGGTGAGGCCTCTTTGACTTACTTTTCAATTTGCAGACCAAGTCAGACGGTTGCAAATTGAAGTCAGATGGTTGGTGTAACGTTTTGAAACTCTTGAGGAGCTCTGGGTGCACCAGTTTCATGTAAGTTCATTATTTCATTTAAATTTCCAAACCAAATCTCCAAACTAAAGTAGGTGAGATCATTGTTTACGCATGTTGGAAACATTTGGAAAAGGGTGGCATCAATTTAGACTGTCCTAAGCAAGACGGATGAACTCCCAGTTTTGAGGGATTAGTCACAATAGGGCAATACGCATATATATATATATATATATATATATATATATATATATATATATATATATTGCATTTCAAAGAGCTCTTACATATATGCATTTGAAGGAACTACAGAGCACTGGAATACTTGATGAGGTAAACAAAGTTTCATTAACCCCTAAACTCGCCACTAGAGCCCCGAGGGTGTTTTCTATCAAAACCACTCAAAACTACCACTTCTATTGCATTCACTTAAGGAAACCAAAAAAATAATTGTTTGGAGGATTTAACCGTAGGATCTTGTACTTAACTTGTCTGAGATCATGTAGTAAGAATTTCATAAAATCGTACCGTACGGATTGGATGATATAAGTATTCAAAGTTGGACAAAAAGTTTTTTCTTTAGAAGATGCTTAAATTGCCTGGAAAACTAAGATTGTCCATAACTTTCTCATCCCTAGTTCAAATAGAATGAATCAAAGCTTCATGTATAGGTAAAAACATAATATTTTAGGAAAAAAATTCAAAAAAAATCATTTTGACTTTTTGTAATTTTTGGGGGGCTGCCTGCCAATCTTAGTTCGTTGCTTATTGTCCCATAGCTTTTTCATTTAGCATCGGTTGAAACAAACATTATATATCCACAAAGCTCTTGCAAAACTACACAACCTCAAAAAATCTCAAAAAAATTCACTTCAAATTGAATCAATAGGAATCTATCTGGATCCAAATTGTCCCCCAAGGGGACAAACAATCCTTTAGGGGCTAATATGGAGATGATCTATTCTTTCACAATGTTTTAAGCATGTTCCGAATCCTTTGGTAGACTGAAAAATGAAATAAGGACGTAGATGAGGTGAAAATTTGGAGCTTAGAAATGAGGTTGAATTTTTAACCCCTAAAAGCCCATCATGGTTAGAGGCCTAAAACTACTTCAAAATACTCATTTTCAAAGCAAGGTTAAATCTTTATCAATCAATACTTTTTAACAAATCCGTAGGATCTTTTGGTTGACTTGTTCAAGTACATTTTCCTAAAATTTTAGAATGAATACTCTCTATTGCTTGCAAGTTCAATGTGCCTAAACTTCAAAATGTAGGCTTTTCTATACCTTCTAGAAGGTGAAGTTTTGTCTTTCAATATTTTTAGAAAAAAACTCATATTGTAACTTGTGCATTTTTTTAAATATGTTGGAAAATAGATTAAAAACATATGAAATTTTTTTAAACTAAAAGAACGTTCATATTCATCTTATAAAACAATTATGAATTGGAAGGTGGTACTAAACAAAAGAAGAAATAACATGCTAATAAATTTTACAAGAAATTGAGAATCATTAATCATAATGGTGAGAATTTTCTAGTAAATACTTAACATGATTTTTTTTTTTAATTTGAAAATTTTCAAAATTTAGAGCGAAAGATGACTTTGTATGTTTTTTCTATTTTGATCGCTCGCAAAATAAAACTCTTCATAACTCTTACTTCATTATTTAGAGTTGAATGGTTCAATTTTTTTGAGTAGGTATCAATCTACACAATCCCCAAGAAATAATTTTTATTTTTTTAGAATATCTTTTTACTACCCGCTTTGACATTGAAAGCAAAAGAACTTCTATTTTTTGCAATATTTATTGGAATGATGTTAAACGAAGCTTCACACCCACCAAATTGTGATAAGGTAGAACTATCCAATTTCGTCAGTGATTCAAATCTGTGGTCTACAACTTTGTCCCAATTCCGTCAGAAAAACATGCAAATCCGCTTCAGGTTCTGACAACAGTAGTTTATTAATGCTATTAAAAGATAACGTGTCAATTAATGATTGGTGGATCTTCAAGTGCTACTAGATACATTGGAAAGTGGTATTGAGTTGTAAGAGGACGTTTATAAATCCAGTCTAGTAGCGGTTGTGCAATTTCACTTCAGAAATTTACAGAAATTACAATTTTTATCAAAAAATTATAATTCCACTTGGACTTAACTCCTAAAACAAAAGCACACCTCCAAGAAATATGTGTCTTTCCTAGAGTTGGCCCCAATATAGTTAGATTGCGAATCAAGGTGGTAATGGGTAGTTCTACCTTAAGTAGCAGCCATCCTAAAAAATTTCATGTAGAACTTCCAAATTTTGAAGTCAATAGAAGCTGTCCAATTTCTCAAGAAAAACCAAAGTAGGCTCTTTAAAAAATTTAGGGCTTAAGACCCAATTCCATGGGTCATATCATCGAACGTCATTTCTAAACATTTAGCCTTCTTCAATAAATTTGAATTTCAATCATATCTTTTTATTACATGGGTCTATGTATCTATGTATTGTTTATCAGTGTGAAGAATTTCCACTAGTTTCAATGTGAAAGTTTTCTATCAATTGAAACTAAAAAAATAAAATTCAAAATAAATATTTTAAATTTTTTTCTCATAGATTATATCCTTATCCACATTAAAAACTATGATCCTTCTATTAATGTGAAAGTTATGAAGAGTTTCTTTTTTGTAGGCAAATAAAGTCATTTTTTGAACTCAATTTCCAAAAAAATTCCAAAGATTAGACAAAAAGGGTACTTATTGTTCACCAAATCATTCTCACCATTAAGATCAACAAATCTCAATTTCATATGCAATATTTCATGGAACAATTTAGTTATTTTATTATCCAATACTACCATCTACTTCATATTTTTTTAAAGATGAATATTAAAAAAAATTGTTCAATTTTTCCTTGTATTCTCAATCCATTTTCTAACATATGGACTAAGTTATGGGAGGTTGGGAGACAAGTCCTTAAAATGTTAAAAATAAAACCTAACTTTTTGGACATGCTAGAAAATAATATTTTTTGAAGTTTAGGCTCATTGAACTTGCAATTAGTGGGGATTTTCATTCTAGAATTTTGAGAGGATGTACTAATATTGAACAAATTTACTAAAAGATTCTATAGTTAATATGAAAAATTTCATTAAAATGGCAGTATTCCATGTGCCATTTTTAGACCGCCTAGTCTGAATTATGAAAGTGACATCTAGGACTATCATAGATTTTAAAAATCTTAGTCTTATATAGATTTCAGGAATCTAGGAATGGTATAGATTTCACACCGTGCGGTTTGAATTGTGAAATTGACATCTATGACACTTGTAGATTTCAAACATCTAGGACTAATATAGATTTTAGAAATATATGACAGTTATATATTTTAGACCATCCAATCTAAACTGTAAAAACTGCCAAAGTTGCGAAATTTCCACCATTTTAACAAAGTTGCCCAACTGTTGGACATATCAAAATATAAATATAGATGAAGATTTTAGCCTTGCTTTAGGAACAAGTATTTTGTAGCAATTTTGGGTTTAAAGACATTATAGTCCTTTAAGGATTTAAATTAGAAAAAAATCCAATAATAAAATAAACATAATATGGCTAATGCATACACTTTAATAAAACTGCCTCCTAAGTAGGATAGAATAATTCTTTAAGTAGGAAGACTATAAAGTATATATTGTCAAAAAACTCTCAAAAAAATATGTACTTTGATGATTGAATTTGTTACAAATAGGATAATAATTTAAAAAATAGATAAAAGAATTGGTCGCTTCACTTGCTTGTAACAAATTTGTGAAGATAGTCATTTACCAAAAGAACCACCAAAATATTCTTTTATGTTTCAATGCATCTAAAAGAAGCTCACTTTATAGACTTTCATCTAACATGGAATTAACTATTATAAAAAATTCCTTCATATAGAACAAGCTATTCTATTAGAAGACCATTTAGCTTTAAATTCTTTAGTATGGATATTCAATAGACATAGCACTTCCAAATCCTAAAATTGCAAGTAAGGTGTATTTTTAAAAGTAAAATCCTCCACTAATTTTAATTTTAGAATTTCACGAAATATAGATTTAAATTTTAAATGGACATGTTGACCTTCACTTTGAATAATTTCAACTACATTGAATAATTATTCTCAAAGTAACAATTGAAAAATACTTCAGAACTCAAGGTGTAACCAAGAGTAATACAAATATTTCTTACAATCATTTGACTTTGGGAGAATGTGTTGATATTATGTCTGAAATTCACTTGGAGACAAAAAAAAAAAAAAATTATAAATTATTTTAGAGTGTGGATGAAGGATTGTAATTTTTCACCTATTTTTTTATTTGAAATTTTTTTGAATGTGTTTTGTAGCAAATGAGGGTGGAAAAATTTTCATTCATGTAATATTGACTCTTGTACTGTACAAGGAAGATGCTAGAAAATGGATCACAAGGTTTTTTTTTAATGGACTGGTAATTCAAAAGCATCTCTAGGTGATTGCAAGAAAGATTGGTTCTATTTTGCGTCACAATTGGAGTGACGGAGTTGTCATCAATTATAACTTTTGAAGCATGAGCCCAATTAACTTGAATTTTTTTACTGAAGATGTCTAACTTGATAGTACACAGATCCCTTATTTTCAAGAAATTTCAAAAATTATTTTTTATTTAATTTTAAATTTTGCTAATTTGTTATACTTTGTGATTTAGGGATATTTAGTATTGGGGAGTATACGAATTAACCCCTAAAGGTCAGAGACTATGTTTTCACCCAAACCGCTCCAAAACTGCTATTTCTAATACAAGTATCAAATTTTAGAAAAAAACATTTTTGGAAAAATGTAACCGTAGGATCTTGTAGTAAACTAGTTTGAGAAGTTGTGGAAAAAATTTCAGAAACTTCCACCGTATGGATTGTAAGATAATAGCGTTTGAATTGACAAAATCCTTTTTTTGTCCCTGCGAAAATCCGGGCAGCTGCACTTCACAAGGTCATATTTGTATGAAAAAATGTCCAAAATGGTGGTTACTCTTTGGATTCCTTCTTCAAGGCAAGTTGTCTATATGCTTGAAAAATTTCAGATAATTTGGAATTGTAAAACATATAGGAAAAAAATAGTAAGTAGAAAGAGGTAAAGAATGTTCAAAACACTAAATTGTTAAGAATTGAAATATGGAATTGAAAAATGCCAATCCCAACGGTTGTAATGTTTGAATAAACAATCTACACCCAATGTTTTTATTTTTTTTCAAAAATATTGAAAATTGAGTTAAATAAAAGACTTCAAAGTTTATCTCAGAGTAGAGATTCCATAACTACCCTCAAACTAAGACTCCTCATAGGTTTCACTTCATTGATCAAAATGGAATGATTAAAAGCTTCCCATGTATATATAATTCTAAAGAACCAATTTCAGATTTTTATTTTTAAAAAAAGTGATTTTTAAAGAAGTTTTTTCAGCTGCCCGGGCTGCCTTCTGAACGATGAAATTGACATATCATGCAATAACTTTTTAACCACGTATTCAAAAGTTATGAGAATTGTTGGGCCTTAAAGCTACTCCTCGGGCACATCTTGTGTTAAAATTTCAAAGAAAAAAAATAAGAATTCCGATCGTAGTGAGCTGCCCAAAATCGCTATGTTGTCAAAAAACGGTGTTTGGTCCTTTAGGGGTTAATGATCTAAAGCTAAAATTTTTGTGGTCTATTTTTATAGTAGTCTTGCATGTGCCTACTAAAGGTGTAGTGCATTGGTTATGTTTTTTATATTAAAAAAAAATCTAACTTTAACGTACTCCCTAAAAATGCAAGAGTATTGTGCAAAATACTACCAAAATTGTATGGTCTTTCTTGCAACCACCTCCCTTAAGATTGTAGAAAATGAATGAATCTTTACAATTTGTAGAAAGCACATGGTGGTGTTCATTGATTATATAGACTATCACATGTCAATTCAATTTTAACCCTTTCCTTCCTAATTTAACACTTTATTGTTCACAATGCAAACTTGAATACAATTTCACTAAATTAGAATGCCATAATAAAAACAAATTTTGATATTATAATATGGATCTAAAATAGGCATGAAACAAGAATGAATGCTACCTTATATATCATCCCACCTTATATATTGTCTTGTTAGAAATTCAAAACATTGATTCATTTCCAAATGGGCTCCTAGCTCAATTTTATACCAATTGTAGTTCATAGACCCTATATTTCCGTGAATTACAAAACTTGATGGAACTTAGTCACACACAAATGTAACTTTCAAAATATTCAGCTTTTGTATATATTGACTCTAGACCAAAGGAGAAGAGGCTTTGCATCATCACAATCAAAAGCTACTTTGAGGAAGTTTGAGCTCTTGGTGTCAATTTCTGATACTTTTTGTAATGTATCTTATTATTAGTGCATATTATTCTATCATCATTGATTATGAACCATGAAATTCTCCAAAAATTTCATAGATTTCTCCTACATCACTTGGAGTGTTGTATTGTGATTCTCAGGCGATGATTATAATTGAAATAAATAAATTTGTGGACAAATTGTTATGATTTGAATCACACACCATCAACGTCAATTTCTTTGAATTAGTGGTATTCCAATACTTTGGCACCTTTCTCAAGGCGAGTTTGACATTGAATTTGTGCCAATTTAACCTCCAAAGGACCACAAGGCCACCAAATGGCTTCTGCAACAAATTTTTTTGCACCCTAGTTCTTTATGGATTAACCCCTAAAGGCCCGTTTGTCCCCTTGGGCGACAATTCGGGTCCGGGTAGGTTCCTGTGACTTCAATTTGTAGAGAATTTTCTTGGGATTTTTTGAGGTTGTGTGGTTCTGCAAGAGCTTTGTGGATATATAATTTTTATTTCAAATTGTGCCCGGGAGAAAAAGTTATGCCAAAAATAGAGTTTGGTAGGCAACACAAAAAAATCACAAAAAGTCAAAATAAATTTCTTAAATATTGTTTCCAAAATCTATGTCTTTGTGTGTACATTTGAAGCTTTGATTCATTCTATTTGGACTCATAATGAAAAAGTTATGGACAATCTTAGTTTTTCGGACAATCTAAGCATCTTCTTGAAAAAATAACTTTTAGGATTCATTTTTGAATGCAATTTTACAATTTTCAGAAAAAAATTGTTAGTCAAGGTTGGATTTGCTTGCTAGAACAATCTCACCGTTGGGATTATGGTATTTCAATTTTGTCTTAGAGCTATTAACGATTTAGTTATTCCTTCAATCTTGAACCTACTTCTACTTAACAATTTTTTAATGAGTGAAAATTTAGTGTTTTTTTCTTGAATTTTTTTTCCTAGATTCTCAACTGAAGTATTCAACATATAAACTTAGAAAATCAAAATCAGCAACACAAAAAATGTAAGTTAAATAGGTTCAAAGCCCAAAAATCTAATCAAGCAAGGTGCAAAAAAACTTGTTATCTTCACTTTGAATGCAAATATCTTGCAATCTATTTGGTCAAAGTTTCTGAAATTTCTTGCATACATTCTCATACTAGTTTAGTATAAGATCCTACGGTTAGATATGCAAAAAAAAAACAATTTTTATAGTTTTTTGCTCTTTGCAATAGAAGTGGCAGTTTGAGTGTGTTTTGATGGAGAAAAGGCCTCGGGGCTTTAGGGGTTAACAAGATTGACTATTATCTTGATGGCGAGCAACATGCCTTCTGCATAATTACAGGGTTTGCATAAATATTTGTACACTCCAGAAATTGCCATAATTAATTAAAATATTAGATTTCTCCAATGAATTTTGGATATGCTAAAGTATAAATGTCGAAATTGTATTAAGTGATTTTTCAAACTTAAAAAAAGTCTTTTTGACATTTTCTATCCTTTATCAATTTTATTAGTGAAAAAAACTTCATATACAAGTAAAATTTTCTAAAGATTTTTTTAGTACGGAGTAATTGGAATGAGAATTTTTTTTCAAATTTTTTTGTCAAAATTCACAAACTTTGAAATTTTATTGAGTGAAATGTTATTGACTAAAGTATAACACCAAATTTTTACATTTCTTATTGTGCACTCCAAAAATCTCCAAAATTGTGGAAAATTTGAAAAGTATATTAAATGTTTGTATATTATTTTTCATGATTTTTTGGAGTTTTTTGGAGTTTTTTGGAGTGAACTATAAGAAATGTAAAAATTTGGAGTCATACTTTAGTCAATAATATTTCACTCAGTAAAATTTCAAAATTTGAGGAATTCTTACCAAAAAATTCTAAAAAGAATTCTCATTCCAATTATAGAAAAATCTTTGAAAAAATTTACTTGTGTTAAAAGTATTTTTCACTAATAAATTTGATTAAATTATAGAAAACATCAAAAAAGATTTTGAAGATTTTGAAAAATCATTTTATAAAAATATGTTATTTATACTTCAACATGTCCAAAATTTGTAGAAAAAATCTTATTTTTCAGTTAGTTATGACAATTTCTGGAGTGTACGAATACTTAAGCAAGCAACTGTACATGAAGCATGGAATTGGAGACACGAGGGACTGAGGAGTGTACTTACAAGTTTTAGTTTTAATATCTAGGCAGTGTAATACCGTAATAAGGTTGATCAGTCCAACAACTATCATAACATTCAGTAGCAGAGGGAAGGGCTGCCTTCCCCCTGACAGAATGGTGTGGAATATTCCACACCATCAGTAGCTATGGGGGCACGTGTCAAAATTTGTCAGAGGGTAAGTCAGTTGGCTGCAACTGTACAACATACATTAAAAATTAAAACTAACCCAATGTCCAAACACCCATTAAATCAAACACACAATCATCAGCATTCTACACCTATACATTGTATGTTTCGAAAACTTAAAACATTATTGGTTTTGTATGAATGCAAGCCATAAACATGATTCATTGTTTGTCTAACTTTTAGCTTGCATTTGTATAAAACTAATACTACTTTGAGTTTCTCATAGTAAAAAAAGCTATATATATACACTTGGAGTGGTAGGAGGTAGAACAGCCCATGTGGGATAAACAAGTTAGAGTTTGTTGTTTGTGAAGCACTCATAGTTAAGTCAAAAACAAATAATTTTGTTAAAAGTGAAATTTCAGACCTTATTTAGGCATATTAGAATGATTCTTCTTAAAAAACTTTGAACTAAAAGAATTTGTTAAGTGAAGATAAGTTTCACCTCCAAAAATCCGTTTGGCATTTTGAATATCCAATCAAAAGTTATGGACAAATTTGAGAGAGGGGTTGGAACGGACAATTTCTTTAACAATTTTCCAACCCCTCTCTCAAATTTGTCCATAACTTTTGATTGGATATTCAAAATGCCAAACGGATTTTTAGAGGTGAAATTTATCTTCACTTAAAAAATTCTTTTAGTTCAAAGTTTTTTGAGAAGAATCATTCTAATATGCCTAAATAAGGTCTGAAATTCCACTTTTAACAAAATTATTTGTTTTTGACTTAACTATGAGTGCTTCACAAACAACAAATTCTAACTTGTTTATCCCACATGATTTGTTCTACCTCCTACCAACCCATGTGTATATAAAGAGTGTCTTCTCACTAGGAATCTCAAAATGAGTTATTGATGGCGAATGGTAAGATGACAATAGTGTATTACTCATTGGACTTTTAGTGTTTATGGCAAACTAGACTTGTATGTCTGGTCCTAAAATTAACAAAAGAAAGTGGAGAATATTATAATTTATTGTCACTATCCCGGTACCGAAGCTTGCATTAATGCTGAGAGGATGAATTCTGTGGATGAGGACTCCAGAGAGGAAAAGGCAGCCTCTCTGAAGGCTAATGAATGTTATGTAGCACGTTGAATTCAGTTCATTTCTATTCATTTTAATTGAAATCAAGCCTTAGTAAGGTAACTGCACTTAGAAGTGCATGCTTTCTAAAATTGCACACTACAAATTCTTGTCAAAAATGTACTCCCACTATTCATGAGAGTCTATGATCATGGGGAATTTCGTTAAAATAGTGGTCTTCTATATGCCATTTTCAAACTGTTCGGTTTGATATGTGATAGTGCCATCTAGGGCTAGTATAGATTTCAAAAATTGAAAAGTCTAGAACTGGTATAGATTTCAGACCACACAATCTGAATTGTAAAATTGACATCTAGGAAAGTTGTAGATTTCAAACATCTAGGAATGGTATAAACTTCAAACATCTAGGACAATTGTACATTTCAAATTGCTCGGTCTGAATTGTAAAAACTGCCAAAGTAGCAAAATAGCACCATTTTAACGAAATTGCCTATAATTGCTTCTAGGAACACCTATTCTCAGCACTTTTAAAATTTGTAGTTTATTCATACAATGTCCAAAAAATATACTCTAAGAGAATCTATAATCCCCTTTTCACTATCATTAGTATCCAACAAAAAAAATTCCAATATAATAATGGAACCATGCTGAATTGTTTACTTGTGCAATTTTAGGTGTAATTACCTTATTGTTCATGAATCAAGGTCTAGGGAGAAAACCGTGTGGAATTTGTGACATTGGTGTTCCACTTGTTGAGTTGTTGTTCTTGAACAGGAATAATTTTTTTTTCAGGGAATGTGACCAACACTTCGAATTCATTTGCGTTGGAAATCCACGGATGGTTGAACATAAATGGGCAATTTTGTTAAAATGGCGGTATTCCGTTAGTTTGGCACTTTTAACAAGTCAGACCGTGTACTCTAAAATGTTTTGAAATCTATACCTACCTTAGATTTATGAATTCTATATCAATCCTAGATATCTGAAATCTTTAAAAAAAAATCCTAGATTTTTCAAATTGTGCGGATTGAAGTCTATATTTGTCCTAGATTTCTGAAATCTATACTTGTCCTAGATGTCACTTTTATGGTTCAGTGAAAATGGCACATGGAATACCGCCATTTTGACAAAATTGTCCGTAGAATCTTTGATTTTATCACTTTAGTGGAATGATTTTGTAGGCAAAGATGTTTTCTAGGTTCAAACCTTTGCTCTTTAATGAGAATCAGATTTAATAGTGAAACGGCTTCTTCCAGGCTGGTGATATGAAGAGACAACACTTTGTTATCGTGATGCTGTTAATGGATTATACAATGTAGAAAGGCTGTATTGTCGTAGTGAATTAAAGTCTTTTTGAGTAACACATCTTCGGGGCTTCCATAGTCCAGGTTAGGTTGAAATCCTTGTCACTAATCAGGTTTCAATGGGTTTATAAGGTAATTGCAAGAGGATGAATTTTCCTTTTCAATTCCAGGTTGTGAAGACGGATGTGACGACGGAGACTCCCGTATTCAAGAAGTCAACAATTTGAGTACCAATTATCATGAAATTGAGTACCAATTATCCCACCTTAACCCAGGTAAAGAGTAGAGGACTAAAAGTGTCCAACGAATTACTTTCAAGAGAAAATAATTGTAGAATTGCCAAGGTAGTAAGAGGATGAGAATCGTATGAGACATGATGGTTAATTTTGTTAAAATGGCGGTATTCCATTAGTTTGGCACTTTTAACAGTTCAAACTGTGCAGTCTGAAATCTATAACTCTCCTAGATTTTGAAATCTATATCATTCTTAGATAACTAAATTCTAAATAAGTCTTAGATTTTTTTGACTCTGCAATTTGAATTCTATAATCGTCCTAGATTTTTGAAATCTATAACCATCATAGATCTCTAAAATCTATATTTGCTCTAGATGTCACTTCTACAATTTCATTAAAATGGCACACGGAATACCGCCATTTTAACGAAATTGCCCATGATGAGTTATGAATCTGGTCGATGCACTAACGATCAATTGAACTAGCTAGCGGCCCAAGCATGCAAAACCTATATTTTGAAGGCTCAACAACAGTGTCATTGGGAAATCTAAGTGGAATAGCTCCCCCAGGCTAAAGAGTGGGGGGAGGGGGTAAACTAAATCGAAGTACCCCCAAGCTCTTTGCAGCTACCTGTGGCTTCCTGTCTGGGTTGAACTTCAAATGTAGCCCTGGCTTCTTGCACAATTTCAAGGCTATTTTTTTAGCCCCCCCCTCCACCCCCCCGTGGGGTCTCACTCTTAGATAGGACAAAGTAGGACAAATGCTTTAAAGTGATGACATGTTGGATGACACTGGGTGTCAACTGAACGATTGTCCACTGTCAACTGTCCACCCTGGCCTTGCAGGGGCAGATTCTCACCACAATATTTTTATTCCCTCTCTTGCTGGTGACCAATTGCAAATCAATTTTTTCAATTCCTTAGAGCCTGATCAACAGAAATTACCACCTGCTGCTGCAGCATTATTATTTAGTGACGTGGCCGGTATGACAGGAGTGTTCAATGGCAACACTTTGCTTCAGATCATGGTGAAGCTTGACAAGCGGTTTAAATTGTTGCCCCTGCGAAAATCCTTCCTTGGAAGGCTACATCTTTGTGTGCAACAATGATAAGGTACTAGGTCCATATATCGCTCATTTAAGAACTGAAACTGATTTTGGGGGAGGTGAAAAGTTTTGAAATATTTTTAAAAAGACAAGTGAACTTGGCATCTAACCCAAGTCGTTTAATAGTTTTTGGAGCTCTATGGAATTAGTTATGAAATTTTGAAGTTGAAATGGCATTGGGCTCTAAAATCACCCACCTCCTCAAATGTATATTGTTTGTACATTGCTAAAGGCTACAAAAAATAAAAATGTACAAGTAGTATACATTTGAGGAGGTGGGCAATTTTAGAGCCTGTGCGCTTTTAAAACCTCCTATCTTACCATGCTAGAGGATTTCAAGAGGCAACTCTTTGGTACAATAATTACATATTTTTTTAGTTGGATGTTGAATTTATTGTATTAGTTTCAATATATTTTAACCTCTAAAGGAACAAGGCATTTTTTGGCTAAAAAACACTCAAAATTGCCATGTCTGCTACGATCACCCAAAAAAACAATTTTTTTTAGAATCTTGTACTTCACTTGTCTTAGATTATGTGGTAAAAATGACTGGAGTTTGACCGTATGGATTGGAAGATATTAGCATTTGAAGTTGGAAATATAATTTTTTTTTAATGTTGGCTTGTAATTTTAGATGACTTTGATTGCCATTTGTGGAATTATTTTGCACTATGGATCATAAGTTAAATTTTTTTTTGTTGAACATTTTAGTTGAGAGTTGGAATTTTTTTTTCAAAATATCAAAACTTGATTTCCATTCATAAAAAAATTGTTAAGTAGAAGTAGGTTCAAGATTGAATGAAACTCTAAATTGTTAATAGCTCTAAGAATTGAAACATCATAATTCCAATGGTGAGATTCTTCTTGCAAACAAACTTCACCCTATAAAAAAAAATGGAAAAAAAATAGAAAATTGCATTCAAAAATGAATACTATAAGGTTTTGTTTTTTTAAGATGCCTAGATTGTCTAAAAACGAGATTGTCCATAACTTTCTCCTTATTAGTCCAAATAGAATTAATCAAAGCTTCAAATGTAGAAAAACAACATGATCTTTCAGAAAAAATTTAAAATTTAAAAATTCATTTTTGTGTTTTTTTTTGTTCTGCACAGCAAACTGCTTTTAAGACTTAGAATGGCATAACTTTTGCTCTTGGGCACCAATTGAAATAAAATTATATTTTTAGAAATCTAATATGATTCCCTATCCTCAAAAAAGGTTTAAGAAAATCAAGTCCAAATTTCAGGTCACATGAGCATGCCTGAAACCCCAAGTGTCCTCTGAGGGGACTTTGGTCCTTTGGGGAAAAATTCTTAGACAGTTTTGGCCTTAACTTCTTGACACGTGATAGAAGTTTGATGAGTAATCTCTTACTAAAAAAATGTCAAATATCTAGAAAATCATATTCAAAAGTTGTAGAATATATATTTCAA
>OX579633.1:14313989-14477223 GCA_951230915.1 Antitrichia curtipendula
CTTAAACTTAAAAACCAAAGTGAAAAGCAACTTTTGGTGCATTTTTGCTCATTGAGAGCTTTTTAGCAATACCAAGAATGACATCAAAGACTCATATACTCCAATTTCCATAATTTAAAGGTATTTATGGTCTTAATAAAAATTGCTCACAAATCCACCATATGTCTAAAAGCAATGATACAACTTTATCATTAAGTCAAGCTCTCCAACAATATAAAGAGAATGGCTGGTGAGCACACAATCGGGGGATATTTCAATGTTACAAATAAAACAAACTAAAACAAATGTAACCATTATATATTTATTTTTTACTTTTATTCAACTTTTACTTTGCATATACATGATGCCAAGGATGCTAAGCCTCCACAATCTTGATTGAAAATGAATTAAGAGGTCAAACTTTCTTCTTTAAGGTATTGATGTTAAAGTTTTGTTTTTAATTGATTTAAAATCTCACTTCTTCTTCTTCTTTTCTCTTTTTTTTCCCCTCTTTTCCTCTTCCCCCTCCTTTTTCCCTTTTTCCCTCCCCCTCCCCCTCTTTTTGCCTTTTTATCTTAGAGTAGGCCCTGGCGGCCCTCCCCCCCCCCCCCTCTCTTTTTTATTAGTGGTGGAGGGGGCTACATTGAGGGCTAAAACACCCGAGTCTACCCCAAGCTAAATGCTTCAAATTTCCCAGTGTGTATAGAAGAGCAAGATTGACATGTATCCAAATTCAGCTTTGGCATAATGAGCTAAGATTCAATTCTAGCTAGCTAGCTAGTTTGCATGCAAAAAATTTCTAAAGTTGGAGAATTGAAACAAGCGGGAAATCATTGGGAAATTTGAAGCATTTAGCTCGGTGTAGACTCGGGTGTTTTAGCCCTCAATGTAGCCCCCTCCAGCACTAATAAGCTGCAAAGAGCTTGGGGGTAATTCGATTTAGTTTAGCCCCCCCCACTGTTTAATCCGGAGGGCTACTCCACTCAGATTTTCCAGTGAAATTAAGAATATTTGCTTACATGATCGAGTGGAGGGGGCTGATACAGAAGATATACAGCAGACATATAGGAGATAGTTACGTGTATTTGGGAGGCTACCGCAAGTGAATCGAACAGCTCGCTAGAGAAACTTTCACCCAGCTGGAGTCGGTCGGCAGTCCAGAAGCAATCAATTTCGTAACTAGCTGCACTACAGTTCTGCAATGTCGACAAAATGACCAGGATCGTTAAGAGCGCCAGAGAAACTTTCTTTAAGATGCTCAGTGGAGGCTTAGGCTTCTGCTCGGTCTCCGGGAGGAGACTGAAACTGGATTCGGTCTTTCTTCCAGACACGAGAGTGACGAGACGGTCACGCAAAACTACGCGATGAATGATCGACGGTGGCGCGAGGTTGGCATGATCCAAGGGTCAGGAGGAGAGCGACATTAGATTCCGCCTTCCTTCCAGATTCGTGCGTACACTAAATCACTAACCAGACGGTCGCGCAAACTACACAATGAATGATCGACGGTGGCGCGAGGTTGGCATGATCCTAGGGTCAGGAGGAGAGCGACATTAGATTCCGTCTTTCTTCCAGATTCGTGCGTACACTAAATCACTAACCAGACGGTCGCGCAAACTACACGATGAATGATCGATGGTGGCGCGAGGTTGGCATGATCCAAGGATCAGGAGGAGAGCGACATTAGATTCCGCCTTCCTTCCAGATTCGTGCGTACACTAACCAGACGGTCGCGCAAAACTACGCGATGAATGATCGACAGTGGCGCGAGGTTGGCATGATCCAAGGGTCAGGAGGAAAGCGACATTAGATTCCGCCTTCCTTCCAGATTCGTGCGTACACTAACCAGACGGTCGCGCAAAACTACGCGATGAATGATCGACAGTGGCGCGAGGTTGGCATGATCCAAGGGTCAGGAGGAAAGCGACATTAGATTCCGCCTTCCTTCCAGATTCGTGCGTACACTAACCAGACGGTCGCGCAAAACTACGCGATGAATGATCGACGGTGGCGCGAGGTTGGCAAGATCCTAGGGTCAGGAGGAGAGCGACATTAGATTCCGCCTTCCTTCCAGATTCGTGCGTACACTAACCAGACGGTCGCGCAAAACTACGCGATGAATGATCGACAGTGGCGCGAGGTTGGCATGATCCAAGGGTCAGGAGGAAAGCGACATTAGATTCCGCCTTCCTTCCAGATTCGTGCGTACACTAACCAGACGGTCGCGCAAAACTACGCGATGAATGATCGACGGTGGCGCGAGGTTGGCATGATCCAAGGGTCAGGAGGAGAGCGACATTAGATTCCGTCTTTCTTCCAGATTCGTGCGTACACTAAATCACTAACCAGACGGTCGCGCAAACTACACGATGAATGATCGACGGTGGCGCGAGGTTGGCATGATCCAAGGATCAGGAGGAGAGCGACATTAGATTCCGCCTTCCTTCCAGATTCGTGCGTACACTAACCAGACGGTCGCGCAAAACTACGCGATGAATGATCGACAGTGGCGCGAGGTTGGCATGATCCAAGGGTCAGGAGGAAAGCGACATTAGATTCCGTCTTTCTTCCAGATTCGTGCGTACACTAAATCACTAACCAGACGGTCGCGCAAACTACACGATGAATGATCGACGGTGGCGCGAGGTTGGCATGATCCAAGGATCAGGAGGAGAGCGACATTAGATTCCGCCTTCCTTCCAGATTCGTGCGTACACTAACCAGACGGTCGCGCAAAACTACGCGATGAATGATCGACAGTGGCGCGAGGTTGGCATGATCCAAGGGTCAGGAGGAAAGCGACATTAGATTCCGCCTTCCTTCCAGATTCGTGCGTACACTAACCAGACGGTCGCGCAAAACTACGCGATGAATGATCGACAGTGGCGCGAGGTTGGCATGATCCAAGGGTCAGGAGGAAAGCGACATTAGATTCCGCCTTCCTTCCAGATTCGTGCGTACACTAACCAGACGGTCGCGCAAAACTACGCGATGAATGATCGACGGTGGCGCGAGGTTGGCATGATCCAAGGGTCAGGAGGAGAGCGACATTAGATTCCGTCTTTCTTCCAGATTCGTGCGTACACTAAATCACTAACCAGACGGTCGCGCAAACTACACGATGAATGATCGACGGTGGCGCGAGGTTGGCATGATCCAAGGATCAGGAGGAGAACGACATTAGATTCCGCCTTCCTTCCAGATTCGTGCGTACACTAACCAGACGGTCGCGCAAAACTACGCGATGAATGATCGACGGTGGCGCGAGGTTGGCATGATCCAAGGGTCAGGACGAGAGCGACATTAGATTCCGTCTTTCTTCCAGATTCGTGCGTACACTAAATCACTAACCAGACGGTCGCGCAAACTACACGATGAATGATCGATGGTGGCGCGAGGTTGGAATGATCCTAGGGTCAGGAGGAGAGCGACATTAGATTCCGCCTTCCTTCCAGATTCGTGCGTACACTAACCAGACGGTCGCGCAAAACTACGCGATGAATGATCGACGGTGGCGCGAGGTTGGCATGATCCAAGGGTCAGGAGGAGAGCGACATTAGATTCCGTCTTTCTTCCAGATTCGTGCGTACACTAAATCACTAACCAGACGGTCGCGCAAACTACACGATGAATGATCGATGGTGGCGCGAGGTTGGAATGATCCTAGGGTCAGGAGAAGAGCGACATTAAATTCCGCCTTCCTTCCAGATTCGTGCGTACACTAAATCACTAACCAGACGGTCGCGCAAACTACACGATGAATGATCGACGGTGGCGCGAGGTTGGCATGATCCAAGGGTCAGGAGGAGAGCGACATTAGATTCCGCCTTCCTTCCAGATTCGTGCGTACACTAACTAGACGGTCGCGCAAAACTACTCGATGGATGATCGACGGTGGCGCGAGGTTGGAATGATCCTAGGGTCAGGAGGAGAGCGACATTAGATTCCGCCTTCCTTCCAGATTCGTGCGTACACTAACCAGACGGTCGCGCAAAACTACGCGATGAATGATCGACAGTGGCGCGAGGTTGGCATGATCCAAGGGTCAGGAGGAAAGCGACATTAGATTCCGCCTTCCTTCCAGATTCGTGCGTACACTAAATCACTAACCAGACGGTCGCGCAAACTACACGATGAATGATCGACGGTGGCGCGAGGTTGGCATGATCCAAGGGTCAGGAGGAGAGCGACATTAGATTCCGCCTTCCTTCCAGATTCGTGCGTACACTAACCAGACGGTCGCGCAAAACTACGCGATGAATGATCGACGGTGGCGCGAGGTTGGCATGATCCAAGGGTCAGGAGGAGAGCGACATTAGATTCCGTCTTTCTTCCAGAATCGTGCGTACACTAAATCACTAACCAAACGGTCGCGCAAACTACACGATGAATGATCGATGGTGGCGCGAGGTTGGAATGATCCTAGGGTCAGGAGGAGAGCGACATTAGATTCCGCCTTCCTTCCAGATTCGTGTGTACGCTAACCAGACGGTCGCGCAAAACTACTCGATGGATGATCGACGGTGGCGCGAGGTTGGAATGATCCTAGGGTCAGGAGGAGAGCGACATTAGATTCCGTCTTCCTTCCAGATTCGTGCGTACGCTAACCAGACGGTCGCGCAAAACTACTCGATGGATGATCGACGGTGGCGCGAGGTTGGAATGATCCTAGGGTCAGGAGGAGAGCGACATTAGATTCCGCCTTCCTTCCAGATCCGTGCGTACACTAACCAGACGGTCGCGCAAAACTACGCGATGAATGATCGACAGTGGCGCGAGGTTGGCATGATCCAAGGGTCAGGAAGAAAGCGTCATTAGATTCCGCCTTCCTTCCAGATTCATGCGTACACTAACCAGACGGTCGCGCAAAACTGCTCGATAAATGATTGACAGTGGCGCGAGGTTGGAATGATCCTAGGGTCAGGAGGAGAGCGACATTAGATTCCGCCTTCCTTCCAGATTCGTGCGTACACTAACCAGACGGTCGCGCAAAACTACGCGATGAATGATCGACGGTGGCGCGAGGTTGGAATGATCCTAGGGTCAGGAGGAGAGCGACATTAGATTCCGCCTTCCTTCCAGATTCGTGCGTACACTAACCAGACGGTCGCGC
The DNA here is from genome assembly GCA_951230915.1 of Antitrichia curtipendula. NCBI lineage: Eukaryota > Viridiplantae > Streptophyta > Bryopsida > Hypnales > Leucodontaceae > Antitrichia > Antitrichia curtipendula. Next base: position 14,319,082 of record OX579633.1, read on the forward strand.
AAAACTACGCGATGAATGATCGACGGTGGCGCGAGGTTGGCATGATCCAAGGGTCAGGAGGAAAGCGACATTAGATTCCGCCTTCCTTCCAGATTCGTGCGTACACTAACCAGACGGTCGCGCAAAACTGCTCGATGAATGATTGACGGTGGCGCGAGGTTGGAATGATCCTAGGGTCAGGAGGAGAGCGACATTAGATTCCGCCTTCCTTCCAAATTCATGCGTACACTAACCAGATGGTCGCGCAAAACTACGCGATGAATGATCGACGGTGGCACGAGGTTGGCATGATCCAAGGGTCAGGAGGAGAGCGACATTAGATTCCGCCTTCCTTCCAGATTCGTGCGTACACTAACCAGACGGTCGCGCAAAACTACGCGATGAATGACCGACGGTGGCGCGAGGTTGGCATGATCCAAGGGTGAGGAGGAAAGCGACATTAGATTCCGTCTTTCTTCCAGATTCGTGCGTACACTAAATCACTAACCAGACGGTCGCGCAAACTACACGATGAATGATCGATGGTGGCGCGAGGTTGGCATGATCCAAGGGTCAGGAGGAGAGCGACATTAGATTCCGCCTTCCTTCCAGATTCGTGCGTACACTAACCAGACGGTCGCGCAAAACTACGCGATGGATGATCGACGGTGGCGCGAGGTTGGCATGATCCAAGGGTCAGGAGGAGAGCGACATTAGATTCCGTCTTTCTTCCAGATTCGTGCGTACACTAAATCACTAACCAGACGGTCGCGCAAACTACACGATGAATGATCGACGGTGGCGCGAGGTTGGCATGATCCAAGGGTCAGGAGGAGAGCGACATTAGATTCCGCCTTCCTTCCAGATTCGTGCGTACACTAACCAGACGGTCGCGCAAAACTACGCGATGAATGATCGACGGTGGCGCGAGGTTGGCATGATCCAAGGGTCAGGAGGAGAGCGACATTAGATTCCGTCTTTCTTCCAGATTCGTGCGTACACTAAATCACTAACCAGACGGTCGCGCAAACTACACGATGAATGATCGATGGTGGCGCGAGGTTGGCATGATCCAAGGGTCAGGAGGAGAGCGACATTAGATTCCGCCTTCCTTCCAGATTCGTGCGTACACTAACCAGACGGTCGCGCAAAACTGCTCGATGAATGATTGACGGTGGCGCGAGGTTGGAATGATCCTAGGGTCAGGAGGAGAGCGACATTAGATTCCGCCTTCCTTCCAAATTCATGCGTACACTAACCAGATGGTCGCGCAAAACTACGCGATGAATGATCGACGGTGGCGCGAGGTTGGCATGATCCAAGGGTCAGGAGGAGAGCGACATTAGATTCCGTCTTTCTTCCAGATTCGTGCGTACACTAAATCACTAACCAGACGGTCGCGCAAACTACACGATGAATGATCGATGGTGGCGCGAGGTTGGCATGATCCAAGGGTCAGGAGGAGAGCGACATTAGATTCCGCCTTCCTTCCAGATTCGTGCGTACACTAACCAGACGGTCGCGCAAAACTACGCGATGAATGATCGACGGTGGCGCGAGGTTGGCATGATCCAAGGGTCAGGAGGAGAGCGACTTTAGATTCCGTCTTTCTTCCAGATTCGTGCGTACACTAAATCACTAACCAGACGGTCGCGCAAACTACACGATGAATGATCGATGGTGGCGCGAGGTTGGCATGATCCAAGGGTCAGGAGGAGAGCGACATTAGATTCCGCCTTCCTTCCAGATTCGTGCGTACACTAACCAGACGGTCGCGCAAAACTGCTCGATGAATGATTGACGGTGGCGCGAGGTTGGCATGATCCAAGGGTCAGGAGGAGAGCGACATTAGATTCCGCCTTCCTTCCAGATTCGTGCGTACACTAACCAGACGGTCGCGCAAAACTACGCGATGAATGATCGACGGTGGCGCGAGGTTGGCATGATCCAAGGGTCAGGAGGAGAGCGACATTAGATTCCGTCTTTCTTCCAGATTCGTGCGTACACTAAATCACTAACCAGACGGTCGCGCAAACTACACGATGAATGATCGATGGTGGCGCGAGGTTGGCATGATCCAAGGGTCAGGAGGAGAGCGACATTAGATTCCGCCTTCCTTCCAGATTCGTGCGTACACTAACCAGACGGTCGGGCAAAACTACGCGATGAATGATCGACGGTGGCGCGAGGTTGGCATGATCCAAGGGTCAGGAGGAGAGCGACTTTAGATTCCGTCTTTCTTCCAGATTCGTGCGTACACTAAATCACTAACCAGACGGTCGCGCAAACTACACGATGAATGATCGATGGTGGCGCGAGGTTGGAATGATCCTAGGGTCAGGAGGAGAGCGACATTAGATTCCGTCTTGCTTCCAGATTCGTGTGTACGCTAACCAGACGGTCGCGCAAAACTACTCGATGGATGATCGACGGTGGCGCGAGGTTGGAATGATCCTAGGGTCAGGAGGAGAGCGACATTAGATTTCGTCTTCCTTCCAGATTCGTGCGTACGCTAACCAGACGGTCGCGCAAAACTACTCGATGGATGATCGACGGTGGCGCGAGGTTGGAATGATCCTAGGGTCAGGAGGAGAGCGACATTAGATTCCGCCTTCCTTCCAGATTCGTGCGTACCTTAACCAGACGGTCGCGCAAAACTACGCGATGAATGATCGACAGTGGCGCGAGGTTGGCATGATCCAAGGGTCAGGAAGAAAGCGACATTAGATTCCGCCTTCCTTCCAGATTCGTGCGTACACTAACCAGACGGTCGCGCAAAACTGCTCGATGAATGATTGACAATGGCGCGAGGTTGGAATGATCCTAGGGTCAGGAGGAGAGCGACATTAGATTCCGCCTTCCTTCCAAATTCATGCGTACACTAACCAGACGGTCGCGCAAAACTACGCGATGAATGATCGACAGTGGCGCGAGGTTGGCATGATCCAAGGGTCAGGAGGAAAGCGACATTAGATTCCGCCTTCCTTCCAGATTCGTGCGTACACTAAATCACTAACCAGACGGTCGCGCAAACTACACGATGAATGATCGATGGTGGCGCGAGGTTGGCATGATCCAAGGGTCAGGAGGAGAGCGACATTAGATTCCGCCTTCCTTCCAGATTCGTGCGTACACTAACCAGACGGTCGCGCAAAACTACGCGATGAATGATCGACGGTGGCGCGAGGTTGGCATGATCCAAGGGTCAGGAGGAGAGCGACTTTAGATTCCGTCTTTCTTCCAGATTCGTGCGTACACTAAATCACTAACCAGACGGTCGCGCAAACTACACGATGAATGATCGATGGTGGCGCGAGGTTGGCATGATCCAAGGGTCAGGAGGAGAGCGACATTAGATTCCGCCTTCCTTCCAGATTCGTGCGTACACTAACCAGACGGTCGCGCAAAACTGCTCGATGAATGATTGACGGTGGCGCGAGGTTGGCATGATCCAAGGGTCAGGAGGAGAGCGACATTAGATTCCGCCTTCCTTCCAGATTCGTGCGTACACTAACCAGACGGTCGCGCAAAACTACGCGATGAATGATCGACGGTGGCGCGAGGTTGGCATGATCCAAGGGTCAGGAGGAGAGCGACATTAGATTCCGTCTTTCTTCCAGATTCGTGCGTACACTAAATCACTAACCAGACGGTCGCGCAAACTACACGATGAATGATCGATGGTGGCGCGAGGTTGGCATGATCCAAGGGTCAGGAGGAGAGCGACATTAGATTCCGCCTTCCTTCCAGATTCGTGCGTACACTAACCAGACGGTCGCGCAAAACTACGCGATGAATGATCGACGGTGGCGCGAGGTTGGCATGATCCAAGGGTCAGGAGGAGAGCGACTTTAGATTCCGTCTTTCTTCCAGATTCGTGCGTACACTAAATCACTAACCAGACGGTCGCGCAAACTACACGATGAATGATCGATGGTGGCGCGAGGTTGGAATGATCCTAGGGTCAGGAGGAGAGCGACATTAGATTCCGTCTTGCTTCCAGATTCGTGCGTACGCTAACCAGACGGTCGCGCAAAACTACTCGATGGATGATCGACGGTGGCGCGAGGTTGGAATGATCCTAGGGTCAGGAGGAGAGCGACATTAGATTTCGTCTTCCTTCCAGATTCGTGCGTACGCTAACCAGACGGTCGCGCAAAACTACTCGATGGATGATCGACGGTGGCGCGAGGTTGGAATGATCCTAGGGTCAGGAGGAGAGCGACATTAGATTCCGCCTTCCTTCCAGATTCGTGCGTACACTAACCAGACGGTCGCGCAAAACTACGCGATGAATGATCGACAGTGGCGCGAGGTTGGCATGATCCAAGGGTCAGGAAGAAAGCGACATTAGATTCCGCCTTCCTTCCAGATTCGTGCGTACACTAACCAGACGGTCGCGCAAAACTGCTCGATGAATGATTGACAATGGCGCGAGGTTGGAATGATCCTAGGGTCAGGAGGAGAGCGACATTAGATTCCGCCTTCCTTCCAAATTCATGCGTACACTAACCAGACGGTCGCGCAAAACTACGCGATGAATGATCGACAGTGGCGCGAGGTTGGCATGATCCAAGGGTCAGGAGGAAAGCGACATTAGATTCCGCCTTCCTTCCAGATTCGTGCGTACACTAAATCACTAACCAGACGGTCGCGCAAACTACACGATGAATGATCGATGGTGGCGCGAGGTTGGCATGATCCAAGGGTCAGGAGGAGAGCGACATTAGATTCCGCCTTCCTTCCAGATTCGTGCGTACACTAACCAGACGGTCGCGCAAAACTGCTCGATGAATGATTGACAGTGGCGCGAGGTTGGAATGATCCTAGGGTCAGGAGGAGAGCGACATTAGATTCCGCCTTCCTTCCAAATTCGTGCGTACACTAACCAGATGGTCGCGCAAAACTACGCGATGAATGATCGACGGTGGCACGAGGTTGGCATGATCCAAGGGTCAGGAGGAGAGCGACATTAGATTCCGCCTTCCTTCCAGATTCGTGCGTACACTAACCAGACGGTCGCGCAAAACTACGCGATGAATGATCGACGGTGGCGCGAGGTTGGCATGATCCAAGGGTCAGGAGGAGAGCGACATTAGATTCCGCCTTCCTTCCAGATTCGTGCGTACGCTAACCAGACGGTCGCGCAAAACTACTCGATGGATGATCGACGGTGGCGCGAGGTTGGAATGATCCAAGGGTCAGGAGGAGAGCGACATTAGATTCCGCCTTCCTTCCAAATTCATGCGCACACTAACCAGACGGTCGCGCAAAACTACGCGATGAATGATCGACAGTGGCGCGAGGTTGGCATGATCCAAGGGTCAGAAGGAAAGCGACATTAGATTCCGCCTTCCTTCCAGATTCGTGCGTACGCTAACCAGACGGTCGCGCAAAACTACTCGATGGATGATCGACGGTGGCGCGAGGTTGGAATGATCCAAGGGTCAGGAGGAAAGCGACATTAGATTCCGCCTTCCTTCCAGATTCGTGCGTACGCTAACCAGACGGTCGCGCAAAACTACTCGATGGATGATCGACGGTGGCGCGAGGTTGGAATGATCCTAGGGTCAGGAGGAGAGCGACATTAGATTCCGTCTTCCTTCCAGATTCGTGCGTACGCTAACCAGACGGTCGCGCAAACTACACGATGAATGATCGACGGTGGCGCGAGGTTGGCATGATCCAAGGGTCAGGAGGAGAGCGACATTAGATTCCGTCTTTCTTCCAGATTCGTGCGTACACTAACCAGACGGTCGCGCAAAACTACGCGATGAATGATCGACGGTGGCGCGAGGTTGGCATGATCCAAGGGTCAGGAGGAGAGCGACATTAGATTCCGCCTTCCTTCCAGATTCGTGCGTACACTAACCAGACGGTCGCGCAAAACTACGCGATGAATGATCGATGGTGGCGCGAGGTTGGAATGATCCTAGGGTCAGGAGGAGAGCGACATTAGATTCCGTCTTCCTTCCAGATTCGTGCGTACGCTAACCAGACGGTCGCGCAAAACTGCTCGATGAATGATTGACGGTGGCGCGAGGTTGGAATGATCCTAGGGTCAGGAGGAGAGCGACATTAGATTCCGCCTTCCTTCCAGATTCGTGCGTACACTAACCAGACGGTCGCGCAAAACTACGCGATGAATGATCGACAGTGGCGCGAGGTTGGCATGATCCTAGGGTCAGGAGGAGAGCGACATTAGATTCCGCCTTCCCTCCAGATTCGTGCGTACACTAACCAGACGGTCGCGCAAAACTACGCGATGAATGATCGACAGTGGCGCGAGGTTGGCATGATCCAAGGGTCAGGAGGAAAGCGACATTAGATTCCGCCTTCCTTCCAGATTCGTGCGTACACTAACCAGACGGTCGCGCAAAACTGCTCGATGAATGATTGACAGTGGCGCGAGGTTGGAATGATCCTAGGGTCAGGAGGAGAGCGACATTAGATTCCGCCTTCCTTCCAAATTCATGCGTACACTAACCAGATGGTCGCGCAAAACTACGCGATGAATGATCGACGGTGGCACGAGGTTGGCATGATCCAAGGGTCAGGAGGAGAGCGACATTAGATTCCGCCTTCCTTCCAGATTCGTGCGTACACTAACCAGACGGTCGCGCAAAACTACTCGATGGATGATCGACGGTGGCGCGAGGTTGGCATGATCCAAGGGTCAGGAGGAGAGCGACATTAGATTCCGTCTTTCTTCCAGATTCATGCGTACACTAACCAGATGGTCGCGCAAAACTACTCGATGGATGATCGACGGTGGCGCGAGGTTGGCATGATCCAAGGGTCAGGAGGAGAGCGACATTAGATTCCGCCTTCCTTCCAGATTCATGCGTACACTAACCAGATGGTCGCGCAAAACTACGCGATGAATGATCGACGGTGGCGCGAGGTTGGCATGATCCTAGGGTCAGGAGGAGAGCGACATTAGATTCCGCCTTCCTTCCAGATTCGTGCGTACACTAACCAGACGGTCGCGCAAAACTACTCGATGGATGATCGACGGTGGCGCGAGGTTGGCATGATCCAAGGGTCAGGAGGAGAGCGACATTAGATTCCGTCTTTCTTCCAGATTCATGCGTACACTAACCAGACGGTCGCGCAAAACTGCTCGATGAATGATCGACGGTGGCACGAGGTTGGCATGATCCAAGGGTCAGGAGGAGAGCGACATTAGATTCCGCCTTCCTTCCAAATTCATGCGTACACTAACCAGACGGTCGCGCAAAACTACTCGATGGATGACCGACGGTGGCGCGAGGTTGGCATGATCCAAGGGTCAGGAGGAGAGCGACATTAGATTCCGTCTTTCTTCCAGATTCATGCGTACACTAACCAGACGGTCGCGCAAAACTGCTCGATGAATGATCGACGATGGCACGAGGTTGGCATGATCCAAGGGTCAGGAGGAGAGCGACATTAGATTCCGCCTTCCTTCCAAATTCATGCGTACACTAACCAGATGGTCGCGCAAAACTACGCGATGAATGATCGACGGTGGCGCGAGGTTGGCATGATCCTAGGGTCAGGAGGAGAGCGACATTAGATTCCGTCTTCCTTCCAGATTCGTGCGTACGCTAACCAGACGGTCGCGCAAACTACACGATGAATGATCGACGGTGGCGCGAGGTTGGCATGATCCAAGGGTCAGGAGGAGAGCGACATTAGATTCCGTCTTTCTTCCAGATTCGTGCGTACACTAACCAGACGGTCGCGCAAAACTACGCGATGAATGATCGACGGTGGCGCGAGGTTGGCATGATCCAAGGGTCAGGAGGAGAGCGACATTAGATTCCGCCTTCCTTCCAGATTCGTGCGTACACTAACCAGACGGTCGCGCAAAACTACGCGATGAATGATCGATGGTGGCGCGAGGTTGGAATGATCCTAGGGTCAGGAGGAGAGCGACATTAGATTCCGTCTTCCTTCCAGATTCGTGCGTACGCTAACCAGACGGTCGCGCAAAACTGCTCGATGAATGATTGACGGTGGCGCGAGGTTGGAATGATCCTAGGGTCAGGAGGAGAGCGACATTAGATTCCGCCTTCCTTCCAGATTCGTGCGTACACTAACCAGACGGTCGCGCAAAACTACGCGATGAATGATCGACAGTGGCGCGAGGTTGGCATGATCCTAGGGTCAGGAGGAGAGCGACATTAGATTCCGCCTTCCTTCCAGATTCGTGCGTACACTAACCAGACGGTCGCGCAAAACTACGCGATGAATGATCGACGGTGGCGCGAGGTTGGCATGATCCAAGGGTCAGGAGGAAAGCGACATTAGATTCCGCCTTCCTTCCAGATTCGTGCGTACACTAACCAGACGGTCGCGCAAAACTGCTCGATGAATGATTGACAGTGGCGCGAGGTTGGAATGATCCTAGGGTCAGGAGGAGAGCGACATTAGATTCCGCCTTCCTTCCAAATTCATGCGTACACTAACCAGATGGTCGCGCAAAACTACGCGATGAATGATCGACGGTGGCACGAGGTTGGCATGATCCAAGGGTCAGGAGGAGAGCGACATTAGATTCCGCCTTCCTTCCAGATTCGTGCGTACACTAACCAGACGGTCGCGCAAAACTACTCGATGGATGATCGACGGTGGCGCGAGGTTGGCATGATCCAAGGGTCAGGAGGAGAGCGACATTAGATTCCGTCTTTCTTCCAGATTCATGCGTACACTAACCAGATGGTCGCGCAAAACTACTCGATGGATGATCGACGGTGGCGCGAGGTTGGCATGATCCAAGGGTCAGGAGGAGAGCGACATTAGATTCCGCCTTCCTTCCAGATTCATGCGTACACTAACCAGATGGTCGCGCAAAACTACGCGATGAATGATCGACGGTGGCGCGAGGTTGGCATGATCCTAGGGTCAGGAGGAGAGCGACATTAGATTCCGCCTTCCTTCCAGATTCGTGCGTACACTAACCAGACGGTCGCGCAAAACTACTCGATGGATGATCGACGGTGGCGCGAGGTTGGCATGATCCAAGGGTCAGGAGGAGAGCGACATTAGATTCCGTCTTTCTTCCAGATTCATGCGTACACTAACCAGACGGTCGCGCAAAACTGCTCGATGAATGATCGACGGTGGCACGAGGTTGGCATGATCCAAGGGTCAGGAGGAGAGCGACATTAGATTCCGCCTTCCTTCCAAATTCATGCGTACACTAACCAGACGGTCGCGCAAAACTACTCGATGGATGACCGACGGTGGCGCGAGGTTGGCATGATCCAAGGGTCAGGAGGAGAGCGACATTAGATTCCGTCTTTCTTCCAGATTCATGCGTACACTAACCAGACGGTCGCGCAAAACTGCTCGATGAATGATCGACGGTGGCACGAGGTTGGCATGATCCAAGGGTCAGGAGGAGAGCGACATTAGATTCCGCCTTCCTTCCAAATTCATGCGTACACTAACCAGATGGTCGCGCAAAACTACGCGATGAATGATCGACGGTGGCGCGAGGTTGGCATGATCCTAGGGTCAGGAGGAGAGCGACATTAGATTCCGCCTTCCTTCCAGATTCGTGCGTACACTAACCAGACGGTCGCGCAAAACTACTCGATGGATGATCGACGGTGGCGCGAGGTTGGCATGATCCAAGGGTCAGGAGGAGAGCGACATTAGATTCCGTCTTTCTTCCAGATTCGTGCGTACACTAAATCACTAACCAGACGGTCGCGCAAACTACACGATGAATGATCGATGGTGGCGCGAGGTTGGCATGATCCAAGGGTCAGGAGGAGAGCGACATTAGATTCCGCCTTCCTTCCAGATTCGTGCGTACACTAACCAGACGGTCGGGCAAAACTACGCGATGAATGATCGACGGTGGCGCGAGGTTGGCATGATCCAAGGGTCAGGAGGAGAGCGACTTTAGATTCCGTCTTTCTTCCAGATTCGTGCGTACACTAAATCACTAACCAGACGGTCGCGCAAACTACACGATGAATGATCGATGGTGGCGCGAGGTTGGCATGATCCAAGGGTCAGGAGGAGAGCGACATTAGATTCCGCCTTCCTTCCAGATTCGTGCGTACGCTAACCAGACGGTCGCGCAAAACTACGCGATGGATGATCGACGGTGGCGCGAGGTTGGAATGATCCTAGGGTCAGGAGGAGAGCGACATTAGATTCCGCCTTCCTTCCAAATTCATGCGTACACTAACCAGATGGTCGCGCAAAACTACGCTATGAATGATCGACGGTGGCACGAGGTTGGCATGATCCAAGGGTCAGGAGGAGAGCGACATTAGATTCCGCCTTCCTTCCAGATTCGTGCGTACACTAACCAGACGGTCGCGCAAAACTACGCGATGAATGATCGACGGTGGCGCGAGGTTGGCATGATCCAAGGGTCAGGAGGAGAGCGACATTAGATTCCGTCTTTCTTCCAGATTCGTGCGTACACTAAATCACTAACCAGACGGTCGCGCAAACTACACGATGAATGATCGATGGTGGCGCGAGGTTGGCATGATCCAAGGGTCAGGAGGAGAGCGACATTAGATTCCGCCTTCCTTCCAGATTCGTGCGTAAGCTAACCAGACGGTCGCGCAAAACTACTCGATGGATGATCGACGGTGGCGCGAGGTTGGAATGATCCTAGGGTCAGGAGGAGAGCGACATTAGATTCCGCCTTCCTTCCAAATTCATGCGTACACTAACCAGATGGTCGCGCAAAACTACGCGATGAATGATCGACAGTGGCGCGAGGTTGGCATGATCCAAGGGTCAGAAGGAAAGCGACATTAGATTCCGTCTTTCTTCCAGATTCGTGCGTACACTAACCAGACGGTCGCGCAAAACTACGCGATGAATGATCGACGGTGGCGCGAGGTTGGCATGATCCAAGGGGCAGGAGGAGAGCGACATTAGATTCCGTCTTTCTTCCAGATTCGTGCGTACACTAAATCACTAACCAGACGGTCGCGCAAACTATACGATGAATGATCGATGGTGGCGCGAGGTTGGAATGATCCTAGGGTCAGGAGGAGAGCGACATTAGATTCCGTCTTCCTTCCAGATTCGTGCGTACGCTAACCAGACGGTCGCGCAAAACTACGCGATGAATGATCGACGGTGGCGCGAGGTTGGCATGATCCAAGGGTCAGGAGGAGAGCGACATTAGATTCCGCCTTCCTTCCAGATTCGTGCGTACACTAACCAGACGGTCACGCAAAACTACGCGATGAATGATCGACAGTGGCGCGAGGTTGGCATGATCCTAGGGTCAGGAGGAGAGCGACATTAGATTCCGCCTTCCTTCCAGATTCGTGCGTACACTAACCAGACGGTCGCGCAAAACTACGCGATGAATGATCGACAGTGGCGCGAGGTTGGCATGATCCTAGGGTCAGGAGGAGAGCGACATTAGATTCCGCCTTCCTTCCAGATTCGTGCGTACACTAACCAGACGGTCGCGCAAAACTACGCGATGAATGATCGACGGTGGCGCGAGGTTGGCATGATCCAAGGGTCAGGAGGAAAGCGACATTAGATTCCGCCTTCCTTCCAGATTCGTGCGTACACTAACCAGACGGTCGCGCAAAACTGCTCGATGAATGATTGACAGTGGCGCGAGGTTGGAATGATCCTAGGGTCAGGAGGAGAGCGACATTAGATTCCGCCTTCCTTCCAAATTCATGCGTACACTAACCAGATGGTCGCGCAAAACTACGCGATGAATGATCGACGGTGGCACGAGGTTGGCATGATCCAAGGGTCAGGAGGAGAGCGACATTAGATTCCGCCTTCCTTCCAGATTCGTGCGTACACTAACCAGACGGTCGCGCAAAACTACTCGATGGATGATCGACGGTGGCGCGAGGTTGGCATGATCCAAGGGTCAGGAGGAGAGCGACATTAGATTCCGTCTTTCTTCCAGATTCGTGCGTACACTAAATCACTAACCAGACGGTCGCGCAAACTACACGATGAATGATCGATGGTGGCGCGAGGTTGGCATGATCCAAGGGTCAGGAGGAGAGCGACATTAGATTCCGCCTTCCTTCCAGATTCGTGCGTACGCTAACCAGACGGTCGCGCAAAACTACTCGATGGATGATCGACGGTAGCGCGAGGTTGGAATGATCCTAGGGTCAGGAGGAGAGCGACATTAGATTCCGCCTTCCTTCCAGATTCGTGCGTACGCTAACCAGACGGTCCCGCAAAAATACTCGATGGATGATCGACGGTGGCGCGAGGTTGGAATGATCCTAGGGTCAGGAGGAGAGCGACATTAGATTCCGCCTTCCTTCCAGATTCGTGCGTACACTAACCAGACGGTCGCGCAAAACTATTCGATGGATGATCGACGGTGGCGCGAGGTTGGAATGATCCTAGGGTCAGGAGGAGAGCGACATTAGATTCCGTCTTCCTTCCAGATTCGTGCGTACGCTAACCAGACGGTCGCGCAAACTACACGATGAATGATCGACGGTGGCGCGAGGTTGGCATGATCCAAGGGTCAGGAGGAAAGCGACATTAGATTCCGCCTTCCTTCCAGATTCGTGCGTACACTAACCAGACGGTCGCGCAAAACTATTCGATGGATGATCGACGGTGGCGCGAGGTTGGAATGATCCTAGGGTCAGGAGGAGAGCGACATTAGATTCCGTCTTCCTTCCAGATTCGTGCGTACGCTAACCAGACGGTCGCGCAAACTACACGATGAATGATCGACGGTGGCGCGAGGTTGGCATGATCCAAGGGTCAGGAGGAAAGCGACATTAGATTCCGCCTTCCTTCCAGATTCGTGCGTACACTAACCAGACGGTCGCGCAAAACTGCTCGATGAATGATTGACAGTGGCGCGAGGTTGGAATGATCCTAGGGTCAGGAGGAGAGCGACATTAGATTCCGCCTTCCTTCCAAATTCATGCGTACACTAACCAGATGGTCGCGCAAAACTACGCGATGAATGATCGACGGTGGCACGAGGTTGGCATGATCCAAGGGTCAGGAGGAGAGCGACATTAGATTCCGCCTTCCTTCCAGATTCGTGCGTACACTAACCAGACGGTCGCGCAAAACTACGCGATGAATGATCGACGGTGGCGCGAGGTTGGCATGATCCAAGGGTCAGGAGGAGAGCGACTTTAGATTCCGTCTTTCTTCCAGATTCGTGCGTACACTAAATCACTAACCAGACGGTCGCGCAAACTACACGATGAATGATCGATGGTGGCGCGAGGTTGGCATGATCCAAGGGTCAGGAGGAGAGCGACATTAGATTCCGCCTTCCTTCCAGATTCGTGCGTACGCTAACCAGACGGTCGCGCAAAACTACTCGATGGATGATCGACGGTAGCGCGAGGTTGGAATGATCCTAGGGTCAGGAGGAGAGCGACATTAGATTCCGCCTTCCTTCCAGATTCGTGCGTACGCTAACCAGACGGTCGCGCAAAAATACTCGATGGATGATCGACGGTGGCGCGAGGTTGGAATGATCCTAGGGTCAGGAGGAGAGCGACATTAGATTCCGTCTTCCTTCCAGATTCGTGCGTACGCTAACCAGACGGTCGCGCAAACTACACGATGAATGATCGACGGTGGCGCGAGGTTGGCATGATCCAAGGGTCAGGAGGAAAGCGACATTAGATTCCGCCTTCCTTCCAGATTGGTGCGTACACTAACCAGACGGTCGCGCAAAACTACGCGATGGATGATCGACGGTGGCGCGAGGTTGGAATGATCCTAGGGTCAGGAGGAGAGCGACATTAGATTCCGTCTTCCTTCCAGATTCGTGCGTACGCTAACCAGACGGTCGCGCAAACTACACGATGAATGATCGACGGTGGCGCGAGGTTGGCATGATCCAAGGGTCAGGAGGAAAGCGACATTAGATTCCGCCTTCCTTCCAGATTGGTGCGTACACTAACCAGACGGTCGCGCAAAACTACGCGATGGATGATCGACGGTGGCGCGAGGTTGGAATGATCCTAGGGTCAGGAGGAGAGCGACATTAGATTCCGCCTTCCTTCCAGATTCGTGCGTACGCTAACCAGACGGTCGCGCAAAACTACTCGATGGATGATCGACGGTGGCGCGAGGTTGGAATGATCCTAGGGTCAGGAGGAGAGCGACATTAGATTCCGTCTTTCTTCCAGATTCGTGCGTACACTAAATCACTAACCAGACGGTCGCGCAAACTACACGATGAATGATCGATGGTGGCGCGAGGTTGGCATGATCCAAGGGTCAGGAGGAGAGCGACATTAGATTCCGCCTTCCTTCCAGATTCGTGCGTACACTAACCAGACGGTCGCGCAAAACTACGCGATGAATGATCGACGGTGGCGCGAGGTTGGCATGATCAAAGGGTCAGGAGGAGAGCGACTTTAGATTCCGTCTTTCTTCCAGATTCGTGCGTACACTAACCAGACGGTCGCGCAAAACTACGCGATGAATGATCGACGGTGGCGCGAGGTTGGAATGATCCTAGGGTCAGGAGGAGAGCGACATTAGATTCCGTCTTCCTTCCAGATTCGTGCGTACGCTAACCAGACGGTCGCGCAAAACTACTCGATGGATGATCGACGGTGGCGCGAGGTTGGAATGATCCTAGGGTCAGGAGGAGAGCGACATTAGATTCCGCCTTCCTTCCAAATTCATGCGTACACTAACCAGACGGTCGCGCAAAACTACGCGATGAATGATCGACGGTGGCGCGAGGTTGGAATGATCCTAGGGTCAGGAGGAGAGCGACATTAGATTCCGCCTTCCTTCCAGATTCGTGCGTACACTAACCAGACGGTTGCGCAAAACTGCTCGATGAATGATTGACGGTGGCGCGAGGTTGGAATGATCCTACGGTCAGGAGGAGAGCGACATTAGATTCCGCCTTCCTTCCAAATTCATGCGTACACTAACCAGACGGTCGCGCAAAACTACGCGATGAATGATCGACGGTGGCACGAGGTTGGCATGATCCAAGGGTCAGGAGGAGAGCGACATTAGATTCCGCCTTCCTTCCAGATTCGTGCGTACGCTAACCAGACGGTCGCGCAAGACTACGCGATGAATGATCGACGGTGGCGCGAGGTTGGCATGATCCAAGGGTCAGGAGGAGAGCGACTTTAGATTCTGTCTTTCTTCCAGATTCGTGCGTACACTAAATCACTAACCAGACGGTCGCGCAAACTACACGATGAATGATCGATGGTGGCGCGAGGTTGGCATGATCCAAGGGTCAGGAGGAGAGCGACATTAGATTCCGTCTTTCTTCCAGAATCGTGCGTACACTAACCAGACGGTCGCGCAAAACTACGCGATGAATGACCGACGGTGGCGCGAGGTTGGCATGATCCTAGGGTCAGGAGGAGAGCGACATTAGATTCCGCCTTCCTTCCAGATTCGTGCGTACGCTAACCAGACGGTCGCGCAAACTACACGATGAATGATCGATGGTGGCGCGAGGTTGGAATGATCCTTGGGTCAGGAGGAGAGCGACATTAGATTCCGTCTTCCTTCCAGATTCGTGCGTACGCTAACCAGACGGTCGCGCAAAACTACTGGATGGATGATCGACGGTGGCGCGAGGTTGGCATGATCCTAGGGTCAGGAGGAGAGCGACATTAGATTCCGCCTTCCTTCCAGATCCGTGCGTACACTAACCAGACGGTCGCGCAAAACTACGCGATGAATGATCGACGGTGGCGCGAGGTTGGCATGATCCAAGGGTCAGGAGGAAAGCGACATTAGATTCCGCCTTCCTTCCAGATTCGTGCGTACACTAACCAGACGGTCGCGCAAAACTGCTCGATGAATGATTGACGGTGGCGCGAGGTTGGAATGATCCTAGGGTCAGGAGGAGAGCGACATTAGATTCCGCCTTCTTTCCAAATTCATGCGTACACTAACCAGACGGTCGCGCAAAACTACGCGATGAATGATCGACGGTGGCGCGAGGTTGGCATGATCCAAGGGTCAGGAGGAGAGCGACATTAGATTCCGTCTTCTTTCCAAATTCATGCGTACACTAAATCACTAACCAGACGGTCGCGCAAACTACACGATGAATGATCGATGGTGGCGCGAGGTTGGCATGATCCAAGGGTCAGGAGGAGAGCGACATTAGATTCCGCCTTCCTTCCAGATTCGTGCGTACACTAACCAGACGGTCGCGCAAAACTACGCGATGAATGACCGATGGTGGCGCGAGGTTGGCATGATCCAAGGGTCAGGAGGAGAGCGACATTAGATTCCGTCTTTCTTCCAGATTCGTGCGTACACTAAATCACTAACCAGACGGTCGCGCAAACTACACGATGAATGATCGATGGTGGCGCGAGGTTGGCATGATCCAAGGGTCAGGAGAAGAGCGACATTAGATTCCGTCTTTCTTCCAGATTCGTGCGTACACTAAATCACTAACCAGACGGTCGCGCAAACTACACGATGAATGATCGATGGTGGCGCGAGGTTGGCATGATCCAAGGGTCAGGAGGAGAGCGACATTAGATTCCGCCTTCCTTCCAGATTCGTGCGTACACTAACCAGACGGTCGCGCAAAACTACGCGATGAATGACCGATGGTGGCGCGAGGTTGGCATGATCCAAGGGTCAGGAGGACAGCGACATTAGATTCCGCCTTCCTTCCAGATTCGTGCGTACACTAACCAGACGGTCGCGCAAAACTACACGATGAATGACCGATGGTGGCGCGAGGTTGGCATGATCCAAGGGTCAGGAGGAGAGCGACATTAGATTCCGTCTTTCTTCCAGATTCGTGCGTACACTAAATCACTAACCAGACGGTCGCGCAAACTACACGATGAATGATCGATGGTGGCGCGAGGTTGGCATGATCCAAGGGTCAGGAGGAGAGCGACATTAGATTCCGCCTTCTTTCCAAATTCATGCGTACACTAACCAGACGGTCGCGCAAAACTACGCGATGAATGATCGACGGTGGCGCGAGGTTGGCATGATCCAAGGGTCAGGAGGAGAGCGACATTAGATTCCGTCTTTCTTCCAGATTCGTGCGTACACTAAATCACTAACCAGACGGTCGCGCAAACTACACGATGAATGATCGACGGTGGCGCGAGGTTGGCATGATCCAAGGATCAGGAGGAGAGCGACATTAGATTCCGCCTTCCTTCCAGATTCGTGCGTACACTAACCAGACGGTCGCGCAAAACTACGCGATGAATGATCGACGGTGGCGCGAGGTTGGAATGATCCAAGGGTCAGGAGGAGAGCGACTTTAGATTCCGTCTTTCTTCCAGATTCGTGCGTACACTAAATCACTAACCAGACGGTCGCGCAAACTACACGATGAATGATCGATGGTGGCGCGAGGTTGGCATGATCCAAGGGTCAGGAGGAGAGCGACATTAGATTCCGCCTTCCTTCCAGATTCGTGCGTACACTAACCAGACGGTCGGGCAAAACTACGCGATGAATGATCGACGGTGGCGCGAGGTTGGCATGATCCAAGGGTCAGGAGGAGAGCGACTTTAGATTCCGTCTTTCTTCCAGATTCGTGCGTACACTAAATCACTAACCAGACGGTCGCGCAAACTACACGATGAATGATCGATGGTGGCGCGAGGTTGGCATGATCCAAGGGTCAGAAGGAAAGCGACATTAGATTCCGCCTTCCTTCCAGATTCGTGCGTACACTAACCAGACGGTCGCGCAAAACTACGCGATGAATGATCGACGGTGGCGCGAGGTTGGAATGATCCAAGGGTCAGGAGGAGAGCGACATTAGATTCCGTCTTTCTTCCAGATTCGTGCGTACACTAAATCACTAACCAGACGGTCGCGCAAACTACACGATGAATGATCGATGGTGGCGCGGGGTTGGCATGATCCAAGGGTCAGGAGGAGAGCGACATTAGATTCCGCCTTCCTTCCAGATTCGTGCGTACACTAACCAGACGGTCGCGCAAAACTACGCGATGAATGATCGACGGTGGCGCGAGGTTGGCATGATCCAAGGGTCAGGAGGAGAGCGACATTAGATTCCGCCTTCCTTCCAGATTCGTGCGTACACTAACCAGACGGTCGCGCAAAACTACGCGATGAATGATCGACGGTGGCGCGAGGTTGGCATGATCCAAGGGTCAGGAGAAGAGCGACTTTAGATTCCGTCTTTCTTCCAGATTCGTGCGTACACTAAATCACTAACCAGACGGTCGCGCAAAACTACGCGATGAATGACCGACGGTGGCGCGAGGTTGGCATGATCCAAGGGTCAGGAGGAGAGCGACATTAGATTCCGCCTTCCTTCCAGATTCGTGCGTACACTAACCAGACGGTCGCGCAAAACTGCTCGATGAATGATTGACGGTGGCGCGAGGTTGGAATGATCCTACGGTCAGGAGGAGAGCGACATTAGATTCCGCCTTCCTTCCAAATTCATGCGTACACTAACCAGACGATCGCGCAAAACTACGCGATGAATGACCGACGGTGGCGCGAGGTTGGCATGATCCAAGGGTCAGGAGGAGAGCGACTTTAGATTCCGTCTTTCTTCCAGATTCGTGCGTACACTAAATCACTAACCAGACGGTCGCGCAAAACTACGCGATGAATGACCGACGGTGGCGCGAGGTTGGCATGATCCAAGGGTCAGGAGGAGAGCGACATTCGATTCCGCCTTCCTTCCAAATTCATGCGTACACTAACCAGACGGTCGCGCAAAACTACGCGATGAATGATCGACGGTGGCACGAGGTTGGCATGATCCAAGGGTCAGGAGGAGAGCGACATTAGATTCCGCCTTCCTTCCAGATTCGTGCGTACACTAACCAGACGGTCGCGCAAAACTGCTCGATGAATGATTGACGGTGGCGCGAGGTTGGAATGATCCTACGGTCAGGAGGAGAGCGACATTAGATTCCGCCTTCCTTCCAAATTCATGCGTACACTAACCAGACGGTCGCGCAAAACTACACGATGAATGATCGACGGTGGCGCGAGGTTGGCATGATCCAAGGGTCAGGAGGAAAGCGACATTAGATTCCGCCTTCCTTCCAGATTCGTGCGTACGCTAACCAGACGGTCGCGCAAAACTACTCGATGGATGATCGACGGTGGCGCGAGGTTGGAATGATCCTAGGGTCAGGAGGAGAGCGACATTAGATTCCGCCTTCCTTCCAGATTCGTGCGTACACTAACCAGACGGTCGCGCAAAACTACGCGATGAATGATCGACGGTGGCGCGAGGTTGGAATGATCCAAGGGTCAGGAGGAGAGCGACTTCAGATTCCGTCTTTCTTCCAGATTCGTGCGTACACTAAATCACTAACCAGACGGTCGCGCAAACTACACGATGAATGATCGATGGTGGCGCGAGGTTGGAATGATCCTAGGGTCAGGAGGAGAGCGACATTAGATTCCGTCTTCCTTCCAGATTCGTGCGTACGCTAACCAGACGGTCGCGCAAAACTACGCGATGAATGATCGACGGTGGCGCGAGGTTGGCATGATCCAAGGGTCAGGAGGAGAGCGACATTAGATTCCGCCTTCCTTCCAGATTCGTGCGTACACTAACCAGACGGTCACGCAAAACTACGCGATGAATGATCGACGGTGGCGCGAGGTTGGCATGATCCAAGGGTCAGGAGGACAGCGACATTAGATTCCGCCTTCCTTCCAGATTCGTGCGTACACTAACCAGACGGTCGCGCAAAACTACGCGATGAATGATCGACGGTGGCGCGAGGTTGGCATGATCCTAGGGTCAGGAGGAGAGCGACATTAGATTCCGTCTTCCTTCCAGATTCGTGCGTACACTAAATCACTAACCAGACGGTCGCGCAAACTACACGATGAATGATCGACGGTGGTGCGAGGTTGGCATGATCCAAGGGTCAGGAGGAGAGCGACATTAGATTCCGCCTTCCTTCGAGATTCGTGCGTACACTAACCAGACGGTCACGCAAAACTACGCGATGAATGATCGACGGTGGCGCGAGGTTGGAATGATCCAAGGGTCAGGAGGAAAGCGACATTAGATTCCGCCTTCCTTCCAGATTCGTGCGTACACTAACCAGACGGTCACGCAAAACTACGCGATGAATGATCGACGGTGGCGCGAGGTTGGCATGATCCAAGGGTCAGGAGGAGAGCGACATTAGATTCCGCCTTCCTTCCAGATTCGTGCGTACACTAACCAGACAGTCGCGCAAAACTACGCGATGAATGACCGATGGTGGCGCGAGGTTGGAATGATCCTAGGGTCAGGAGGAGAGCGACATTAGATTCCGCCTTCCTTCCAAATTCATGCGTACACTAACCAGACGGTCGCGCAAAACTACGCGATGAATGATCGACGGTGGCGCGAGGTTGGCATGATCCAAGGGTCAGGAGGAAAGCGACATTAGATTCCGCCTTCCTTCCAGATTCGTGCGTACGCTAACCAGACGGTCGCGCAAAACTACTCGATGGATGATCGACGGTGGCGCGAGGTTGGAATGATCCTAGGGTCAGGAGGAGAGCGACATTAGATTCCGCCTTCCTTCCAGATTCGTGCGTACGCTAACCAGACGGTCGCGCAAAACTACTCGATGGATGATCGACGGTGGCGCGAGGTTGGAATGATCCTAGGGTCAGGAGGAGAGCGACATTAGATTCCGTCTTTCTTCCAGATTCGTGCGTACACTAAATCACTAACCAGACGGTCGCGCAAACTACACGATGAATGATCGATGGTGGCGCGAGGTTGGCATGATCCAAGGGTCAGGAGGAGAGCGACATTAGATTCCGCCTTCCTTCCAGATTCGTGCGTACACTAACCAGACGGTCGCGCAAAACTACGCGATGAATGATCGACGGTGGCGCGAGGTTGGCATGATCCAAGGGTCAGGAGGAGAGCGACATTAGATTCCGCCTTCCTTCCAGATTCGTGCGTACACTAACCAGACGGTCGCGCAAAACTACGCGATGAATGATCGACGGTGGCGCGAGGTTGGAATGATCCAAGGGTCAGGAGGAGAGCGACTTTAGATTCCGTCTTTCTTCCAGATTCGTGCGTACACTAAATCACTAACCAGACGGTCGCGCAAACTACACGATGAATGATCGATGGTGGCGCGAGGTTGGAATGATCCTAGGGTCAGGAGGAGAGCGACATTAGATTCCGTCTTCCTTCCAGATTCGTGCGTACGCTAACCAGACGGTCGCGCAAAACTACGCGATGAATGATCGACGGTGGCGCGAGGTTGGCATGATCCAAGGGTCAGGAGGAGAGCGACATTAGATTCCGCCTTCCTTCCAGATTCGTGCGTACACTAACCAGACGGTCACGCAAAACTACGCGATGAATGATCGACGGTGGCGCGAGGTTGGCATGATCCAAGGGTCAGGAGGACAGCGACATTAGATTCCGCCTTCCTTCCAGATTCGTGCGTACACTAACCAGACGGTCGCGCAAAACTACGCGATGAATGATCGACGGTGGCGCGAGGTTGGCATGATCCTAGGGTCAGGAGGAGAGCGACATTAGATTCCGTCTTCCTTCCAGATTCGTGCGTACACTAAATCACTAACCAGACGGTCGCGCAAACTACACGATGAATGATCGACGGTGGTGCGAGGTTGGCATGATCCAAGGGTCAGGAGGAGAGCGACATTAGATTCCGCCTTCCTTCGAGATTCGTGCGTACACTAACCAGACGGTCACGCAAAACTACGCGATGAATGATCGACGGTGGCGCGAGGTTGGAATGATCCAAGGGTCAGGAGGAAAGCGACATTAGATTCCGCCTTCCTTCCAGATTCGTGCGTACACTAACCAGACGGTCACGCAAAACTACGCGATGAATGATCGACGGTGGCGCGAGGTTGGCATGATCCAAGGGTCAGGAGGAGAGCGACATTAGATTCCGCCTTCCTTCTAGATTCGTGCGTACACTAACCAGACGGTCGCGCAAAACTACGCGATGAATGATCGACGGTGGCGCGAGGTTGGCATGATCCAAGGGTCAGGAGGAGAGCGACATTAGATTCCGCCTTCCTTCCAGATTCGTGCGTACACTAAATCACTAACCAGACGGTCGCGCAAACTACACGATGAATGATCGACGGTGGTGCGAGGTTGGCATGATCCAAGGGTCAGGAGGAGAGCGACATTAGATTCCGCCTTCCTTCCAGATTCGTGCGTACACTAACCAGACGGTCACGCAAAACTACGCGATGAATGATCGACGGTGGCGCGAGGTTGGAATGATCCAAGGGTCAGGAGGAGAGCGACATTAGATTCCGCCTTCCTTCCAAATTCGTGCGTACACTAACCAGACGGTCACGCAAAACTACGCGATGAATGATCGACGGTGGCGCGAGGTTGGAATGATCCAAGGGTCAGGAGGAAAGCGACATTAGATTCCGCCTTCCTTCCAGATTCGTGCGTACACTAACCAGACGGTCACGCAAAACTACGCGATGAATGATCGACGGTGGCGCGAGGTTGGCATGATCCAAGGGTCAGGAGGAGAGCGACATTAGATTCCGCCTTCCTTCGAGATTCGTGCGTACACTAACCAGACGGTCGCGCAAAACTACGCGATGAATGATCGACGGTGGCGCGAGGTTGGCATGATCCAAGGGTCAGGAGGAAAGCGACATTAGATTCCGCCTTCCTTCCAGATTCGTGCGTACACTAACCAGACGGTCACGCAAAACTACACGATGAATGATCGACGGTGGCGCGAGGTTGGCCTGATCCAAGGGTCAGGAGGAGAGCGACATTAGATTCCGCCTTCCTTCTAGATTCGTGCGTACACTAACCAGACGGTCGCGCAAAACTACGCGATGAATGATCGACGGTGGCGCGAGGTTGGCATGATCCAAGGGTCAGGAGGAGAGCGACATTAGATTCCGCCTTCCTTCCAGATTCGTGCGTACACTAACCAGACGGTCGCGCAAAACTACGCGATGAATGATCGACGGTGGCGCGAGGTTGGCATGATCCAAGGGTCAGGAGGAGAGCGACATTAGATTCCGTCTTCCTTCCAGATTCGTGCGTACACTAACCAGACGGTCGCGCAAAACTACGCGATGAATGATCGACGGTGGCGCGAGGTTGGCATGATCCAAGGGTCAGGAGGAGAGCGACATTAGATTCCGTCTTTCTTCCAGATTCGTGCGTACACTAACCAGACGGTCGCGCAAAACTACGCGATGAATGATCGATGGTGGCGCGAGGTTGGCATGATCCAAGGGTCAGGAGGAGAGCGACATTAGATTCCGCCTTCCTTCCAGATTCGTGCGTACACTAACCAGACGGTCGCGCAAAACTACGCGATGAATGATCGACGGTGGCGCGAGGTTGGCATGATCCAAGGGTCAGGAGGAGAGCGACATTAGATTCCGTCTTTCTTCCAGATTCGTGCGTACACTAAATCACTAACCAGACGGTCGCGCAAACTACACGATGAATGATCGACGGTGCCGCGAGGTTGGAATGATCCAAGGTCAAAAGGAGAGTGAAATTGGAGTGAGTCTTTCTTCCAGATTCGAGACTTTAAGCCACAGCAAATGATTGACGGTGGCAAACTGTTCAGTAAGACAGTCACAGCTTCCAGAACTTTAATATTTCAGTTTACAAAGCAACATCCTGAACGTCAATTTCGTTAAAATGGCGGTATTCCATTGAAATGGCGGTTTAGGGGCCCTAAGTAGTTAGGAAGTTTATCCAAAGATGGTAGCCTGGGTGGGAAAATATGCAAATTATCGTTGATTTTGATATTGCATACAGAGGAGCCTTAAGAAACCTTCATGTGTCTTCTAGAGGAAATTTGGACTTTGGAGGGCGTTGTATGGTTTGAAGGGATGCAACTCCACAATGGACTAACATTAATAGTAGTTTCCATGGATTTAACGAGTCCCTTTGTACGGAAGGAAGGCCGACAGACTATGATGGAGGTAGCTACCTTGGGAAAAAAGAAATTTCCTTCAACATTGAATAATGTGGGGAAGTCATGGAGACATTGCACCATTTTTTGGTTTGGCAATTTGTGGGACACTCTCACCAATGTCTTCTTAGGGTCCACTAGCATGCCCTCAAAAAAACCCGGAATGCAGAGTTTGAAAAATGGGAAGAGAAGTTAAAACGGAGTAAAAAATTGTGGATGCAATCGCGAGATTGGGTTCGCTAACAAAATGATCACTGTAGGTGCAAACATAACCTTAGACATGTGATACACTCTGAGGTAGGCGACTTGAAAAGTGACCCTTTTCAAAGAGGACCATCAGGCCTTTCAAAGGGTTTTGATATGGTCCAAAATATTTTCCCTTATTTTTCACTTCAAGACATATTGATGTAGAATGTAGCACAAGTGGTTTCATATTTTTCGGAGCATTCATAATCTAACTATATTAGGGCCAACTCTAGGAAAGACACATATTTTTCAGAGGTGTGCTTTTGTTTCAGGAGTCAAATCCAAGTGGAATTATAAATTTCTGATAAAAATTGTAACTTCTGTGAATTTCTGAAGTGAAATTGCACAACCGCTATTAGACTGGATTCATAAACGTCCTCTTACAACTCAATACCGCTTTCCAATGTATCTAATAGCACTTGAAGATCCACCAATCATTAATTGACACGCTATCTTTTAATAGCAGTAATAAACTACTGTTGTCAGAATCTGAAGCGGATTTGCATATTTTTCTGACGGGATTGGGACAAAGCTGTAGACCACGGATTTCTATCACTGACAGAATTGGGTAGTTCTACCTTATAGCAGTCAAAAAGTGATGCACGAGGTTCCTCCATGCAACCAATGGTAACTTGAACTGGACCCTACGTTTTGATAACGTTTGTAGACAGGCAACTGGACAACCGATTTTTACCAAGGAAAATGAAATGCACACGCCTTGGCTCTAGAATGGAGCCTCTAGCGATTATTTTGTCCATCCAATGGTCGTCGCTATTTGGGTCACACGACCAAAACACTGGATATCGCCACTGGACACTTCATAAAAAAACAAGGAGGAAAATGCTTTATTGAATTGGATGGGTGTACATGCATGCATGTCAAAAGTCAAGGAACATCCCAGTAAAGGAGGGAAGAGGGATGCTTCGAGAGGAAGATACAACCCTAAAGGAATTGTGACCAATAAACCCTCTAGGTATCCTTCCCCTATTCGAAAGGAGGGCAAATAGAACCTACATTCAGGCCGTTCTACGGTGCCACTAATAGTTCTCAGTGCATGCCAACCAAGGTTTGTTGGATCTCCACTTTGCATTTTCAGATTGCACCTCCCCACCTGCATACCACAAAGTATGGAAAGAATCTTGAGCCTGATCAAAGGAAGCAAGTGTCTATTTGACAATCACGTCGATGCGAGGTCCTCGCAGGGCACTCCGAGGTTCTCAATCAAACGTTTGTCAAGCGCATGCAGCTCCATGTTGACGTCATCTCTTTAAAGGATGGATCATTGTTGAACCCGTTGCATTGTGCAGAGCAAAAGCCAAAACAATGACAGCCCATCCTCGGTCACGTCAGGAGTGTTCATAGGGAAAGTGAACTTCCTTTTCAGATTACGTTGGCATATGGTATCCAAATCTAGGAACCCATCACTAAATAGGGTGCCTCCAACATTCAAGGAGCTACTCGGTGGATGGAGGAGGCGCGTTCTCATGCAAATTCTCATCCAACGGTTCAAAATTACATGACGTGTGCGGCGACTATCCCTCCTCCTCCCTCCCCACATCCTTTGTTTATGAGGGTTGGAACTAGAACCGGTCAATTAATGCTGGGACGTGAGGTAGTGCAAAGAATGTTTCTATTTGAGTACCTATTGGCTGCTCATAACAAAAGCCCTCGAGTGGAAGTGGGGTCATTCATATCCAACAGTGCACAATTCCCTGCACGATGCCATCCACCATTTTGCGAGGAATGTGCCAAGGAGTATATGAAAGATCCACTGCTATCCCAGGGCTTCTATTATGGGCATCCAGTAAGTGCATAGGTAGAAACACTTTCCCCTCCAACTTCAGTCCCAATGTTAGTAGACCGGTTCCGGCCCATGCCGACACAAACGCAAGATGTGTGGAAGAGGGTGAGGGATAGACGCTGCTTGCATCGTAGAATTTGAGCTGCTGGAAGAGAACTCACATGAAAACATCTCCCCTCGTTGTATCTAGAAGACTTGTGAATGTCAAAAGCACCCTACCCAGTAGTGCGTCCCTGGATTGAGACCACATGCATCAGCCCAATCCAGAGAGGAGCCCGACATCCCCTATGAATACTCCTGACCGAACACATGATGGGCTAGTACCATCGTTCTCGCTTCTGCTCCGCACACACAAGTTCAACAATGATCCGTCCGGCAAGGGGGGGGCGTAAACATTGAGCGAAAATGCGATTGACGAACAATTGATCAAGGTTCCCAAAGTGCCCTGCAAAGAACTGCCCACGTCATGGTTGGCAAGTAGAAGCTTGCTGGCGTTGATGAAATGGTGATCCGTAGATCATTCTTCTTCATTGCAAGAGCACTGCATCTTCTCATCGAGGGAGGGGGACAGTATGCTATAATTAGGGCGGCAACGTTGTATACTTACGACTAATGTTTGAACAATGTGGGGGTACGCATGTCTATTAATATTGAATAAGGGATATTAATATTGAATAAGGGAATGCACATGAGTATATAGTTTATGAATTTTTATTTGTGAATCCTGATGAGCCGATGTTCATGAATCCCAGTCATTAACATTCCTAAATTTCCTCTATACTTGGTTCTCAATTCTATATTTCATTCTATGTACGACGGAGTCGTCCAAGTGTCATCACTAGTGTAAAGGACAATCAATGACCAAAGCTATTTTTCAAAAAAAAAAAAGTGTATTCTTAAAGTGGAAGGTAGAAGAGAGCCGGTGTAAAGCTAGTTCCCAAGAGACTGAAGTGGTCGCCCTGGAGTAGAAGGCAAAAGCGTGCGGAAACTTTCCATCATGTCCTCCGCAAATGAATTGCGGATTCTTATCCGCCCACGGTTCAGAGCGCCCCTTCTGAATTTGTCTGACGGACATTTCCATGTCGAGACACACTTGCTCAATCGTCCCGTTGGTTATTTTGAGAGGAGTCCGGTTCTGCGTATCTGATTGGAGTACGTAAAAACCTGTACAGGGTAGCCACCGGTGAGGTCCTTACCCAACAGAATCACGGACTTGTGGATGACCCGACACTACCCAAAACTATTACATGCAAAAGAGTGGAAATAGAGAGCGATTGACTATCCGATGGAGGAATCTAATTCCCGTATAGGAGTGGTCCGTCGCTGCCTGCGTACCTCAAACTAGCCATCCATCCATGGTAGCTGACAATTCACCTTGAAGGATGCATGTCCTTGCCAACGTGGATGACGGGAGATTTCACGTTCGAGCGGACGTGACGTCTGCGCCCGCTCCTTCGGGAGCCACGCATCCCTCGGAGGAGCCCACTCCTTCTGTCATCCGGGCCCGTTGTCGCTTCGTGCGCCAGGTGGATCGTAGCGAATCAGCGTCGGTGCACCCCTTGGGAGCTCGAACGCGAAGGCGGCCCTGCACAATCAAAAAAATACATGCCCATGCATCAACTTTTCAATTTTCCCTTCTGTCGGGCCCTTTGCGTAGTGAAATAATCGTTTCCGTCCATCGTATACACACCGACGAAGTCGGGATAATCTAGCAACAGGGAACGGTCCTGCCAAGGAGCACAAGCCCGGACTCTGAGTCCCAAGGCCGTTTGTCTGAGGGGTACCACAAGGCTCCCAAAGAACGGGTTTTGCGACACGTATTGCGACACGCTAAGACCCGACAGCAGCAGACCGGACAGGTATGGGCGCAAGGACATAGTGATGGAATGGTACTCGCTACCCACATACGGCAGGGGGAAGATGGCGTTGTGCACGGGATTCAGGATGCTGCTCTCGGGGGAGGAATCAATGAGGAGGGTGTTCGAGGAATTGGCCCTGTATTGATTCGATCTGAACCTGTCCCCGCCCCAGACAACCTTGTGCAGCACCTTCAACCGCAGCTGCCCCTCCGGATGGTTAGGGAACTGGATGTAAGTGTTCACTTGGAGTTCAGGGTCACAGTAGGGGCGGGCCGGGTGCGCTCGACAGGGACATTCGAGAAGGTCGGGGGGGGGGGGGGGTTTGCACGTGCAAAACCTAGCCGGACGCCTCTCGACGATGCAAAGGCAGTCTTCCAACGCGAGGACGATCATGGTCGTGCACGTTATGCCACGGAAGAGGAACCCGACAATGCGTTTGGCGATTTCGGATGGCAACCTAGTCCAGACGGACAAGCGGAACCTCTTGGCCGCACCCTTTAGGAAATTACGCACGTCCAGACGACAGTGGAGGGTGTACTGCCCGAAGACGTGTTGCCTCCTAAAGTCGTATTTTTTTTCTGAGGGCACGTCTACCACAGGAACATCTACCACAGGAACATCTACCGTGGGCATCGTATTGGGCAGGATGTGCCTGATGTTCTCGATTTGCCCCAGGACCCCCTCTAACTCCAGGATCAAGAAATAACTGAAGAAGGGCAACCCAGTGGAAGCAAGAGTCCCGGGCTCCGCTGACTGAGCCTGCGTATGCGAAACCTCTTGCTCAAAGTCTAATTTTTTAATAATGGACCGGTCCACAACAATATAGAGGAGACTCTCCCAACCCAAGGGCGTGCCGTGTGAACACAAAGACCTGAATCCCTCTACTCTGTAACATTTGACCCTATTTTGATTTTTAGAAGGATATCAATGTCCGAATCCTGCGAACCGTCTACGCAAGCGCTAACTAGGGAGAGAGCGAGAAATCGAGCCGCACCTTCCTTACAACGGTGGGAGCGGGGGGGACGATAGGATGGACCACGGGCACGTTTGCAGCGCAGGGCTCGAGGACGTCAGCGACCACCTTCACAGCATCAACGGGGGCCACATCCAGTTTGACAGGAGAGACGACCACGGCCGGGGAGGGAGTTCCGACTTCCAAGTGGAATGAAAGGCCGACTTCCTTTCTCTGTTGTCGAGGAGTTGAATTTGATGGACAGGGTTGTGCATCCGGAACAGGCAGAGGCACCAGAGAGTTGTCATCCACCACTAAAGCTTTGTCACCCTGAATGCAGAATGAGAAGCGCGTAACTAGAATGCACAAGAATCGTAAACCACTTGCACGAGGATATACAAAGTGTGGAGTAGGCATTCACCGGAACGAGGTAGACGTTTTTACAGGAATCGGAACGGATATATTACAAATATATATACATTATTTTACAAACTAAAATCTCAAGGAATGCATACAATTTTTTTCACGCGGAGTCAAAATTGTGTTCAAAATTGTTCGTGCAACCTACGGCCCACGTCTATGCCCAACAGACACAGATATCCTAAGAAAGACGAGAGCCCCTACATCTATGGGCGTTGGGCTCTTCAACCCCGCCGGGACAACCTTCGACTGACCCGGCCGCCCAGGTAACGCTCTCACATAGCGTCCACACCCAAACGACTGACTGCAAAGATGGGAGCTATGTGGAGGGGTTACCCACCGTTGGAGCGTCGACACCCTTGGCCGGAGTGTCGATCGGGGCGGGATCCTCTAGATTCTCCATGGGCTGCGGCGGAACGCCTTCGGCCTGCAATGGAGCATATTGCTGCGTGAGGTTAGCGAAGGTGACCTCCACATCTCCCAAGTCAACGTCCAGGGCGTAAGGGTCATCGTCGTGGATGCTCGGATGATGCACGACATTCACAAACGGAAATTGACTGAGGGCAAGGTCATCGAATTCTGGGTCGCAAGCGAGACTCACCGAGATATTTGCAGGCTCCACGGACCCTAGCATTCGAAGGCCCGAGGCTGCAGTCTGAGTGGCGGACGCCGAGTTCGTCGTGGAGACGCCGGAGACGTTCTGGACTTCGCTTGGGGGGGTCGGAGTCGCCACGGCCGGTGCAAGACCCTTCGTCCGAGCCAACTGTGAAGCTGCGAACTGTTCCTGCATGTTCTTCATGAAATGCATTTGAGCGATCCGATCCGCTTCATACTTCTTGTCCTTCTCCTCCTGTCTCTCTCTCTCCTCCTGGCGCTCCTTCTCCTTCTCCAACTTCTTGGCCTTCCGTCTGGCCTTCTTCTCCTCCTCTTCCCGACTCCTCTTCTCAGCTTGCTCCATCGTCATTTTCATGATAAGGTCTTTCTCCTCATTGGCCTTTTTGAGGGTCTGGATGGTCTCGGTGTACATGGTAAGCATCCCCGACTGGTTCATCTTTGTCCGTTCCGAAACCCTCTCGAAATAATCGGCGCCGACCTCGACCTTCACGTCCGCCTTCAACGGCTTCTCATCCTGAGCCACCGCGCCAGCGCTTCCATCGGCCCCCGTGTCCAAGGATCCGCCCTTTCCTTTCTCAGCTTCGGCATTGACAAAGACACTGTAATCCTGCCTATACTGTGCTTTGGTTGCCAGCCGATTCTCCAGTTCCTCCTCGTCCTCCTCGTCGAGGTCAATCGGGTTGTTCTGGGAGTTCCTGAGAGCCAATTTCTTCTCCATCGACTGAGCATATAACGCAGCGGCAAGCTCTCCTTCGGTCGGGGGACCAAGTTCCGACTGCAAGTTGTCCACGGCGATCTGCACGAATGTTAGCTTGCTCACGCTCTCAACCGTAGCAACAGCGGACTTTGGTCGGAGGGACAATAGCTTTTGCAGCGTCTCCCGCGATCCTCGAATTGTGACCTCCATTGACGCCTTTGTGCCTTTCGTGGGAGAGACGCATTGGAGATCTTCCCTGACTTGGAGAAGCTGCTGTTTCTGCTCCACCGAAAGTCGAGCCGTCAACTCATCCAACTCCTCCTGGAGGTATAACACCTGTATGCGAGGGGGGGGGAGATGGAGACGCGGCCCCTTCTACAGCGGAACTCGACGCTAAAGCACTCGAAGGGGCTCTATCTGCCGGGACCTTGAAGACGCCTGACTTCGTGTCTACTTCAGAGCGGCCGCTCTGAACCGGTGCAGGGGGAGTAACGGAGTGCACGGAAACTGAAGCTGTTGTAGAGGAGTGAGCAAGGGGGGACTGAGGGGGAATCGGTGAATGAGACAATGAACAACTAAGAGGGGAGGAATCTATACCGGTACTCCCGACCCTAACTGCAGGAGATGGAGAAAGGGGGGGAAGAGGAGATGGAGGACAATTTAGATCAGAGCTCCCACTCTGAACTGGATCAAGAGGAGAAATCGGCAGGTCCGATTTCTGACGAGGACGCTCATCAGAATCGCCGCTCTCAGCGACCTCGGACGACGACAACCCACGGCCGCATGATTGAGGACCAACCTAAGGGGAAACCGGATCAGACCACCCGCCTTGAGAAGGGGGACGACAAGCTATGGGGACGGGATGCGTTTCTGCGGCAGCATCGCCAGACTGCACCGTCGCATCACTGCCCGCATGCATGTGCGATGTCTCCGCCCTCTCCTCCATGGCATTTTCGTCATCGTCGCGGTCGGTCATCTCTTTCTCTACATGGATGTCTTCTTCGTCATCCTCTTTTTCGCCCTCCTCTTTTTCGCCCTCCTCCTCATCTTTGCCCTTGTCCTCGTCATCGCCGTCATCCTCGTCTTCGTCCTCGTCGTTCTCGAGGACCTGGTAGTCGTCCTCATCTTCCTCGAGGACCTCGTCTTCGTCATCCACGTGCAAGTCATTGACGTTTTTGACGGCCTCGTCTGCTTCTTCGACGCTGGGGCCAGAATCCTCTTCCACAATGGCAGGGCCCTTGGTTGTGTTCCGTCCAGTGTATCTCAGCTTTTTCCCTGGGACTAAGAGATCGGGCCACGATAATGCCCCAAGCCGGTTGTGCTTTGCGTGACGTGAAAGGGCCTTCTCGCTGGCGATCATGAAGGAGACGGAGCTGCGACACAGCATCTGCAGCAAAACATGACATCAGTAAATTCTCCACTTCAGCTACGACAATCATAGTACCCTCTAGTCAATACTCAACCTTTCCATGTGATGTTTTTGAAGGTTCAATAATTACCGTGCACGCAGAGATTGCCTTCGCTCCAGCAAAGACGAGCATGACGGTCCCTTGGTGCCTGCAGAACTTGTCGATGAAGCGGAGGTACACCTCGTATCGCAGCTCCCACCTCGAGCTAAGTTCGGGATTGTCGTGTCGACAGGTCTCCCGATTTGCATAAAACATATCCTCGTTTCTCAGGGCCTCATCCTCTATCGGTGAAAGCCTACCTACCTTATCCCTCGTCTGAACAAGGAGGGAATCCTTAAATGTCCAGTTGGGCCGCTGCAAGTACATCACCGTCTCCTCGCTCCGCTCCCTGTCACCCGGCTCGCCCCTGCAATACACGTAGTTCGACTCCCGTCGAACAAGGTAGCAAGGGAAGAGCTCCTTCACGAGCATATCCACGGCAACCGCCCGCTTCGATTCGTAGATCAGCATCCATGTGTGGACAGACTTGGACATCGCTGAGGGGGATGCTCTCTGGACTTCCTCCACAATCCTTGTGTTCGCAGAATTGATCTCCATGTTGGGGATCTTGGGAAACAGTCAGAGGTCCATGATTCCAACTTCGCAGTACTCCATCTGCGCAGGTGAGTCTGTTAAGGAGCCGACGACCCACGTCTTTGACCTCTCAATGCAGTACTCCAGCTCGAACTTCACTTCTCTTCGATTCCACCGGCAAACGCTGGCCTGCGAGCAGCTCTTCACATAGTGGAAGCGTCTAGAGTTGTCCATGGCTCGGTTCAGTCCCGCCACGAGTGCAGCGTTCGGCTCTTCCTTCTTCTTGCCTTGGGAGCACTCGGACTTGAGATAATCTAGATCGCGCGTCATGAGGTGCCACATGTGAAAGCCGGTGATGCACAACTTAGACTTGTAATCCTTCCAACGCTTCGGGTCCATGACGTCTGCCCTCTCGAAGATGTCCTCAGCCTCCTTGATGCCTTGCTCCTTGCCCTTGTCTACCAACTGGCTGCACAACACTCTCTTATGTTTCTTGTTCGTGCACCACATGGCGACGGGGAGGACGTTTGCCCAGGTCGACGGCTTCCTGTGGATGTAGACCTTCGGAGGAATGTCGAGGATTTTTTGAGCCAGCTCCCCGACCGCATAATCGTCCAGCCCCTGCAAGCTCTTCACCATGTTGCTCGTAATAGGCGCAAACTTATACGGCTTCGTGTTCCCCTCCTTGGTCGTCATCTCGTTGAACGGACCGCCAGAGTCTATGTCGTGGAGTGTGCCGGACTCGTGTGCCGCGAAAACTTTCTGCCACAGAGCCCACGTCTCTTCGGAGGACATGATGATGTAGCGCTCTCCCAATTTGTCAAGGTCGTAGGCTGTTTTCGATCCGGGGTTCCCCTTCACGAGGCCGGTGGACTCAAAGCTCTGGTTGGCCTTCATCTTGAAATCCTGCAGTTGGAAGGATGGTGTCAGACTTCTATACATGCATTGCAGACCGGAATGAAGTGAATCTAATGCAGAGGTTCAGAGCGGCCGCTCTAAACCGTCGACAGTTACAAGTGGAACTTCAGCGCACCGTGACGAAATCCAATCACTTCTAAGGTAGCGGTGACTATTAACTTCAGAGCGGTCGCTCTGAACTGTCAGAGGCATAGATTGAAGGTTCTGAGAAAATTATGGATGACTGGTCTGGACTACCAAATACAAATCAAAGTGGTTTGAACTGCTTACATCATACGCCTTTGAGTTGTCTCCCTTCTCAGACTTCCTCAAATTCTTGCGGACGTGAGTGGGTTTCCGGGCGTTAACCCAGAGATAGCGACAGTGCCTTATTGTAGCTGGGAGGGACGAGAGAAATGGGCCAGCGACGTTTCCATCGTTACACTTGCACGACAAGGCGTGAAGGTGGTTACTCTCCTTCGACCAGACGATCTCGCAGATCCAGTTTTGCACTCTCTTCTTCACCTCGGGGTCGTCCACACTTGCCTCTCCCGAAAGGATTTCCTTAGAGGCCTTCCAGGTGTGCTGACCGTTGATGATCTTCAAAGGGAAAGCCTTCACGCAGTCCTCCCAGCATGTCAGCCTCCTCAATGTGTCGGGCATGACGGTGAGAATCTGCTTGGTGAAGTTCACCTTCACCATTCGTTCTTGAACTACAATGACGCCTTTCCGTTCCAACGGTCGGAAGATGTAGCCTGACTTCTCATCGCAGGCCTCAATGTCGTCGACGTCCAGCTTGAAGAACTTCCCACGCCCGAAGATGTACATGTAGCTCGACAGGTCCTTGAACTTTTGGTTCGCCACCGCTTCGGCCTTCAGGCGTATCTTTGCCTCCTGTTCGTCGCTGCGTCTGGGACCCTTCTTAATGTCGACGTCCACAAACAAGTTCAGTGGCACGGAATCCGGATCGAATTCCACTGTGGCCGGGTTGTCCACCCATCGGCCGTTTACCTTCCTCACGGCTTGTTTCTTTGCTTCCTCCTCGAATACGTCGGAGGACGCGGGGATGTCGCTAATTTGCGACGAGCTTGGAGCCCCTTCAGTGTCCTCCGGTTGAGCTTCATCTCGACGTTGCCGGCGCCACCGCCCCTCTTCCTCCTCTCTGTCAGCTGAAGTCCTGGCACTACTCTCGGGTTGGGCCTTCCTCTTCCTAACCGGTTTCTTGGGTCGTGACGTCGGTTTGGGACGGCCTTGAGTTCCCACTGCGACTGGATCTTCCGTCGTCGCTGTAGACTGCGGCTGTCCGACGGGGTCCGATTCCGGAGTCGGAGTTGCGGGAGCCTCTTGGGTCACAGGGGGTGCTGCCTTCGGACGAGCCCGCTCTCTTGCTACCCTTGTGGTTGGCTCACTTGCTGCCGTGGAAGATAGTGGGATCTCAGTGGAGGCAGTCCCACGAACGACTCCTGCAGGAGTCGTTTCGACGCGTGTGGGAGCCGTGGGAGCTACTCCCGGAATAGCGGACGCCGCAGGAGGCCGTGCGCGGGTGTTGGCACCCGAAGTGGATGCGCCTGTCTTTTTCTTCTTTTGGAGCCTTCCCTGCGACTCCATTTGACAGGTCCCTGTATCCTGCGACATGGTCCTGGATGTGAGTGACGCAACGTGGATTTTGTTTGCGTCGATCAGATACGCCTTCACTGCTCGGGCCGTCTCCACAAAATTTCCGTCGAGCGACTCGCACCTTGACTTCATGTCCATCATGAGGGATTGAAACATGTGGGGAACGTGATCATAGTTCTTAATTATTCTATCGCTGGAGATCGTCATTTCATCTTCTACACGAATGACGATGACTCCAAACGCATTGTTCACTGCGTTAACTATGTCTATGAGCATGGCCTCTTGCAAGACAGTCATGTTAATCACTACCAACTCCTTGAAGGTTTTCCACCTAGGGTCCCCATTCTTCCTGAATCCTAGCTCTAGATTGAACACGGGGGAGCCGTGAAGATAAGTCATCTCGACGGACCACAAGGCCTTGGACGTTGTGAGTTGCAGCGGAGTCTTGTCCTCGATGTGAGATTTCCAAGACTCGTGCACCCGGTCGGGGGACATTCTTGTAATGTACCCTGTGAGGGGTGGCTTAGTCATCAAAAAGGACTCCATGCCACTGTCCACAGACACTGGTGTACATCAGGTTGTGTGATGCAATCTGGGATTTTCATACTCCCATCATCATACCCAAAGATGTGGTCGAGTGGTTCAGAGCGGCCGCTCTGAACCACGGACATGATACCCGCATAAGACTTACATGTTGGCTACGTCATGTTTCTATTGGTAACTGACAGATTTAAGTCTTCTATGGTACGCTAGGAGTTTGGAATCTATGTTACGGTGGCTAGACAATAATGAGGTCTAGAGCGGTCTCTCTGAGACCAGTCTCGTTACCACTTGACATGGTATGGTTCAGAGCGGCCGCTCTGAACCACAGATGTGACCAAGTATATATCTGTTCAAGGTGTACGACCCCACTCTGAGTCCATTCCGTTGTTGTGTTCTTAGGGAGTGTTGTCGTCCTTGAACAGCCTATTCGTGATTCAGTAGGTTGTGTGGATTGGTTTAGAGCGGTCGCCCTGAACCTAGATGTTGCATTGACATTGTATACTTAGATGGTTAAGAGCGACCTCTCTAGACCTTGGCAACATTGTACAATCGGTTATCTGGTTTAGAGCGATCGCTATGAACTTGTGTCTCAGTGATGTATCTCTGGGAAGTTCATGCGATAATGATAGACCTATTCAATAGTTATCTGTCTTTTGAACGATAACTCGATAAGGTTCAGAGCGGCCGCTCTGAACCTCGTGGTTTGGTGCGCGGTTATAGGTTCCCTTTCTAGAATCTACCTATTGCAGACATGAGGGAGTAGTGTTTAGTTGAAGTACCTGATTTTGATGAGTTGTTTCTTCAACTGCAGCGTCCCACCGCTGAAATCTCCACCCGCGTCTCGACTACACTTCTTCTGCGACTTAATCTGCTTGCACATGTTTGCTTATGAATTCAATGAATCGCGATGAATGCAAGCACATTCTACAGTGTAATGAAATTGATTGGGGTGATGGAAGGAGAAATGCTACAGCCGCAAGATCTTCGAACTATACAATTTTCTAATGATTGTGCTATTCCAATTGCAATCGAAATCAGAAAGTTCCAGTCGAAATCAGAAAGTTATTGCAACTCTAAAAGCACATTCACAAAGACGCATTTGAAGTGCAAGAACTAAAACCCTAGAAATTCTGGAAAGCATGAAATTGCAATAAACATAGTGCAGGTGTACCTGATTTTGCAGATTTGCAAGTCGCGGTCTTGCGGATGCCTTCGTGGGGGATGAAGCGGCCACGAACACTTGCACGACAATTCCACAGTCGCGGCGCACCCAGAAATTTCCGCCGCGGAGGAAAAAAAACTCTCCAGAAGTTCCGTGAAGAACTACGAAGATCTCACAGTCATCTCATTAAAAAATCCGGAGTTTCAAGGCGCGCGCATACAGAAACAACTCGGAAGTTGACAACAACAACGACGACGAGAAATCACGAAACACAAAGACGAGCACAAACGAAGAACACACGAACACGAAAGTAAAAGCGGGAGAAACGCAAACGAAACCCTGGAATGGGAGAGGCGACCAACCAAGCCAACTTTTCCCCGAACCAACATGTGCCGAACCTAAACCGAACCTATCGTCGGACCCGTCGAAGTACCAAGCCAATTCCGAAGCTCCACGTGACCCTAAACTAGAATGCCAAAAGCCTGTTTTGAGCTTCTTGCAATTTCATCTGAATTTGAAAACCATATAAAACATTTTCATAAGTTCAATTCTTTTTTTGCATTGTGACCGTACAAATTATTATGTTTGTACACATGGATGATTCACATGGAGATACATGAATCCCAATTACAACAATACTAAATTCAAAAATAGCAAATTCTTGTAAATAAACAACAAATATTTTATATAGAGAAGAATGACAATAAACTAGTTTGGAACAACCTAGATTCACTATTTAGTGTACACTAAAAGCCATATTTTGTATGTCATTCAATTCTTTCTAAATCAATGATTTTGCAAACATTATTTGCAAAATTAATATAATGCAATTTTGTGCATACTAGTTATTAATATGTATACATCTTGCAAAAGTATCTTGCAAATATCAATTGATAGAAAAGACAAAGCATAAACATCTAGCTATTATATAAATATTTTAGTAGAAATATAAAGAAAAAAATGACTTGCAAATGAATTCAAAATATACAAATTCATTAGAAGCATGTTCCTTTTATACTAGTTTGATACACAAAGTAATAATAAAAATAGAAAATAAAATTAGAAAAAATAGAAAAGAAAAAATAAATAAAAATAGAATAAAGAAAGGTGCAATACTTAATCCCTAAAGTTCTTTGACAATGCCCCAAAAATGCTCCAACACTTCCATTTTTAGTACATTCACCAAATTCTTATATAAGCAACATATTAGGCCATAACGTTTTATTCATATTTCTTAATGCTTTGTAATTTAGTGCCATTTTAATGAAATTCATGTTTAATAAAATATGTTCTTTGTTCCCATCTTCTATTGAAATTTTGCAATTGATATTATCAACATATTTTTCGGAACATTTTTCAAAAAATTGGAATAATTTTTATTATTTTATATTCTTTATCTCACCAAATTAGACCTTTTATTTATTTTTAATTTAAAAATAAAAATTTGAAAAAAATTCTCGGGACCCAATTTGTTCATGCAAAATGAAGATTAGAATTGTCCAAAAAAATGTTTTTTTTCATCCCTAATATTCCTTTCATTGAGAAAACGTTAAGTGTGTTTCTTTTTTCTATTAGTCTACATTTCTTGAATAAATATTTAAATACTTCACTCATTCAAATTTTGAGAATTGAAAAATGCATGTAAACTTGTTACTCGTAGTTCAAAGATGGCACATTGTGTCCTTTTGGTCCTTAAGGAATAAATACAAAAAATTCTTTTATTTTTTATTTTTTTACCACAATTTTTAGAAAGAATTCAAATCAAATCAAATCAAAGGAATTACTTTTAGCTTAGTTCTTTTACTTTGAAGTA
Source organism: Antitrichia curtipendula (assembly GCA_951230915.1). Classification (NCBI taxonomy): domain Eukaryota; kingdom Viridiplantae; phylum Streptophyta; class Bryopsida; order Hypnales; family Leucodontaceae; genus Antitrichia; species Antitrichia curtipendula. Next base: position 14,357,556 of record OX579633.1, read on the forward strand.
ACTCAATAAACTTTATATAAGTTTGGAAGAGTCAAAATATATTTTTTATTCATTTATGATTCCTAGAACATATCTTATATTTGTTGATTAACTTTTCATGAATCTTAGAGAATTTTATAAATATAGTTTTTTATAATTAAAAAAATGTCTTCAAATACACAAATCTATTTTTACATTTGTCCTCCTTATAATAAAACTTTTAATTCTGAAGAGCAATAGAAAGCTCATGAAGGAGACAAAAAAAAAAAATTTATTTTAGAGATAACTCTAAGAGAAAAAATCCAAGGAAAAAACAAGTCACTTTCAATATTAATAATAATAATAATAGCATCAGTGATGATATACAAAAGCTAAGAGCAACAGGAATATCAATTCCTAGAGTTGTAAACAATATTATTAAATGTAAGAAATTAGAAAGTCAGAGTTCTAAATTTGATATATCTAAAATGACTGAATTATCAGAACCATGTGTGCTCATGGAAGGGGAGGAAATATTAGGTATATATGTTGATAATTTTTTTTCAAATCAAAAGTGTCAAGAATATTATGACCTTTTAAATTTTACGTACGATCATGGAGGATTTGTTGAACATGGGAAAGAAAAAAGTGGAAGAGACATGGTCATGATTGGTTGGCGGTTTGATTCTTTCGTTGACAAGGCAACTATGCAAGTAAATTTCACCTCAATTACATTATAATCTATTTTTTGTACTGCATAAAAATTCATTTTAAGTTAGATAAATATAATTATGTTATTCATTTGAAGTTCTATTAAAATATTTCTATTTTCTAAATTTGAATTGTATAATATTTTCAAATTTCAACATTGATATTAAGTGTTTAATTTTCTTAAAATGTAAGTCATGGAACTATAGACAATAGTGGATTTTACCAAATGGGAGTTGCTCTTCTCACAAAAAAGTCTACTTTATATTGTTTTGAAAGAACCACAAAAGAATTAGATGAGATTAGGAGAATTAAAGAGAAAAAAAAAAACATCTTTATGATTAAATTCTAGAGAATTTGGAAATAAAGAAAATCAAGAAGTAGATTGATTTTTTTCTACTCTACATGTAAAATTAATGTTCCACATATATATGCTCTATAAATGAACAAATATAACTTGTATTAGTTTTTAATACAATTTATAAATAAAGATTCAATCATATGTCATTCTATATAATATTCTTGTTTGCAACAAATACATGTATTCATCCATATTTTAGGTACTTTCATCCAAATGGGATCTTATCTTGGTGCCCACGAACTAGTTACAACCACTTTTTTGTCCTTATCAAATGCCCGAAATCGGAATATGACCAAATTTATTATTGAATAATGTAGGTTAAGACTATGGACATTCGTTCTATAAAAATTGTAAATAATAATAAAAAAGAGCAGACTTTGGGAGTGAATTTAAATAAATCTAGTAAATGCTACACTAAATAGTGAAATTAAGTTGCTTCACACTAATTTATTGTCATTTGACAGTATATAAATTTTTACAGTAACTATACAAAAATGTACTAATTCTGAATTAGATTGTTTTTGTAATTGCCACTCATGAACCTCTATGTGTGCAAATTGAAATATATATAGAAATATGTGTTGACTTTGATGGCGGGTACTATAATTTTTAGTGGGGTTAGGAAACCTAATTGTTAAGGCAATCTAATTTCACTATTTAGTGTAGTTATAATTTCAATGGCTCCTTCTACTGTGATTGTACCAATTTTAAAGTCTTTTATGGACAATTTTCATACCATCACTATACACTTTGATTTAACATACTTTATTACATTTTGATATAATGGGCACCTCTACACAATCATGTAGAACATGTTTTGAAAAGAAAATGTCCATTTGATCATTTGATGTATTTAACTACAAATTAGTGTGTGTTTAAAAAAAATCCAACGTTTAAAGTTTGGGTAATGGGTGGTTCAATACCTATTATTGCATTGCACTTCATAAGGTTAGATATTTGTTATGTACCTGTATCCACACTTATGGTCCAAATTTGGAGATACAAAAATTGAATTTACATGTCCAGATCATTCTTTTTCTTCTTTTTAGGGTATTGGGACAGTTTTCCTTTCTTAGTATGAATGGACTAATCAGGAGAAGCAAAAACTCTTTGTTTGGTTTAAAATTTATTGTATTGTACACATGAAGATTATACCTTGTTGGAAACCATTTAATTTGTGGTTAAACGATCATGAAAATTGGAGTATTCAATGGCAAAAGGTAAGGGGTAAGCTGAAATTTTCTTTAGACGGTCCTTTTTGGATCCCAAAGCTGGCTATTGCCTAATTGTGAATAGTTCTAAAACATAATTGAAACACGCTAGTCCCAATAATAAGATTGTTGTAGCAAAAGAACAAAATTGTTCAAAAAATTCTTTTTCAAAAAAATATAATTATTGAGTTCGTTAATGGATTCAATACGTTCTCTTCTCAAAGGTTTGTTTAGATTGTCCACAATACAAGATGCTCTGTAACTTTCACATCACTTCTGCAAATGAAAACAACTAAAACTTTCCATATAGAAACATCATATTCTATAAGCCGGAAAAAACATCAAATTCTTTTTATTTTTTATTTTTTTCTTGTGATTGCCCATTTGCCCTTGTCTATTCTTTTTGGTCCTTAACCCCTAAAGGACCAAACAGTGTTGATTGACAACATAGTTTTGGGGGGTACGCCACCATTCATAGGATATTGAACGTTTTGGTATGAAATTTTGAGAGCATGAGCACCCAAAGGGTATCTTTCGGGGGCAATTATTTCCAAACGTATGTGAATTGTACAGAAAAGGTTATTATGCCTAAAGTGGCTTTCAACATTTGGAGGGCAGCACAGGTACGATTGTTTACATTGTGCCTGAAATTTTGGAAGACTTGCCCAAGGCTTCAAAGGTAGGGCTAAGGGCAAGGCTAAGGGCAGGGATCCTAAGGGTCTGGAAAATGGGTTCCATTCCCTTTGGCAAATGACATTATTGGCATCAAGGGCCTGAGAATAGGGATCCCAAGGATGGAAAATTCCCTCATTGTGTTCTCATTGAATTTCTTAAAGAAGAAGATGCTCAATTTACGGATCACCCATGTTGCATTTTGGCCATTTTTTGCTATTTCCTCTTTATGTGAGTTTTTCGCTATATAAATGTTTTTGTTTTTATTGTAGTTGAACAAATTAAACCAAGCTTACTAGGTGTGGTTTCTATTCCAATTAAAAAAATTATAAAAGCCATAAATTTCACTATTTTATATCAATATGAACGCTGGGTCTGTAACCATGACTTGTTCATTTTATATTTTTAGAGTGATTTGGTAACTTTGGATTATACCATGATGTTATACACTGTAATAAAGATCTACCATGTAAATTTCAGATTTTCTGATTACGTGTTTTTTTTATATGATTTTTTTTCACTTTTTCCTTAACGGATTCATAATAATTTCAAATTTTTTCCCAAAACTTTTGAAAATTTTATAATTTCTAGTAAACACGTAGTCTCTTGTTTCCAAGAAATAACCCCAAAAAAGAGTTGCTCTAATGTATGCCCTCCCGGTATGTGGGAATCCTTTGGAAGTCATCCTTCCCACAATGCACCCCACATACTTTGGAAGCATGCCAAAATTCCTAAAGCAAATTTAGTATAAACAAATATATAAAGATAAAAATTTCATGTCAATGTAAAATGAAACTATATACATACATCTATATAGAGATAAACTAAGTGATAAAACATTTGTTTTTTGTCCCTTTGTTATTTTTGGATATGGAGTCTAAAATTAGTTTACAACTCGTATCTAGAACAAGTAGATTCTATTATTCCATATGTGTTCCCTAAAAATGAAAATGTAGAAAATTGAAGGTCCTAACCTCTGATAGTTACAAGAAAATTTAGAGAGAACTTTGAAAATTAGGTTTAGGGATTTTTTTCCAATTTCCAAGTTCTTCATATAATTTGTAAAGATTTGATTCATACCATGCACATAATTCATTTGAAAGTTTGGAAGCAATATGTTTTGCAAACAATTCTTACAAATTCAAAGAAAATTGTCAATTCAAATGATATGTCCGTTAATGTAAAAGGTTTGTTTTACTTTTCAAAAAGTGAATGAACTCTAATGTGAACAATTCCTTTCACTTTTCACTATCTTCTACAACAAGTAACTGAGTGATGCTTTCATCATCAATTTTGTTCGAGGAAGGAAAACAAGGCATTTGTCTTGAAATTATAGTTGAGTCCAATGATCTAGAATGTTTATTAAACATTGAACCAAAATATTGAAATTTATTATTTGTAGTATAAGATGCACTTAAGGAGGGCACCATTGGGTTTTTAGAAAACTACGTGAGATAAAAAAAGGATCACTTTTATTCATATGGAATAAATTTTATATATTTTCTAGATTTACCATAATTAGCATTGACAATATGTGTATTGCTACAGTATTTAAAATAGGGTAGGGAATAATACCCCCACTTTACTATATGGTATAAAAAAATCAGGGTAGTAAAAATAGGATCCCTTTGGAAGTGTTTAATAGGGTAAGCTTAACCCCTAAAGGTTAGAGACTATATTTTCACCAAAACCACTCCAAAATTGCTATTTCTAATGCAAGTATGAAATTTCAGAACAAAAATGTTTGTGGAAAAATTTAACCTTATGATCTTGTTTTATACTAGTTTGAACAGTTGTGGAAAAATTTCCCGAAATTTTTACCATGTGGATTGCACGATAATAGCGTCTAAATTGACAAAAATCCTTTTTTTGTCCCTGCGAAAATTCGGGCAGCTGCACTTCACAAGGTCACATTTGTACGTAAAAATGTTCAAAATGGTGGTTACTCTTTGGATTCATTCTTGAAGTGAAGTTGGCTACATGCTTGAAAATTCTTAGATCGTTTAGAATTGTAAAACATATAGGAAAAAATAGTAAGCAGAAAGAAGTAGTGATTGTTCAAAACACTAAATTGTTAAGAATTTAAATATGGAATTCAAAAATTCCCATCCCAGCGGTTGTAATGTTATAATAAACATTCTACACCCAATGTTTTAATTTTTTTCAAAAATAGTTAAAATTGAGTTAAATAAAGGACTTCAAAGTTTATTTTAGAGTAGAAATTCTATAACTACCCTTAAACTAAAATTCCTCATAACTTTCATCTCATTTATCAAAATGGAATGATTCAAAGCTTCCCAAATATATATATATATATATATATATATATATATATATATATAAATCTAAATAACCAATTTCAAATTTTTATTTAATAAAAAAGTGATTTTTAAAGAAGTTTTTTCAACTGCCCGGGCTACTCGCCAACCAATGAAAAGACATATCATGTAATAACTTTTTAACCATGTAGTTAAGAGTTATGAAAATTGTTAGGCCTTAAAGCTACTCCTTGGGCACATATGGAATAAGTATGAAACTTTGAAAGAAAAAAAATTAAAATTTAGGTCGTAGTGAGCTGCCCCCTCAAGGGGCACTTAGAGTATCCATTAGAAACCACGTGCGAACAAAATTTTGGACCTCCTATATACTTTTTAAATTAAAACTAAAAATAAATAAATAAATAAAACATGAATCAATTTTTCTACTTTGGAAGTATAAGTTTTGTATTATTGATATTTTTATTTGTGAATAATCATTAATTACAAATTTTTGAAGTAAAAAGATACACTATAGAATTGAAATATAACTTTCACACCCTTATACTATATAAGGAAAAATTGTCTAAAAAATGAACAAAAAATTCCTACGAGTGAATTCCTAACAATAAGTCTCTATTGAAAGCTCATTTTGAGTTCAATACTGATTCTATAGTCATCTAAATGTGTTCTCTATAATTATTTGAGTTGAAAAACATGCCATTTTAGTTCATCTTCAACCTTTTCTAGAAATCATTTTGTATTTTATTTGAATTGAAAATTTTGGCAATAGAAACCTTTAGTTATTATTAACCCCTAAAGGACCAAAACAATGTCTATTCAATGTACGCAAGAAATCTCGGGTAGGTTTCTACAAAGTCATTTTTGGTTGGATGTTCATGGAATTTGGACACAATGTGTAAACATGTACCTGCTTCGTGAAAAACTAATTTTTTTTCCAATCATATGTCCAAATCAAAAGTTATGTTGCCCTGAACTTTTTGGTCAGTTTGGGTAATTTGGTAACCTTCGAAGAGTCTTTTGCAAAAAATGGCATCAAGTTTTTAAATTTGGCATGTACATTATTAATAAAAACATGTCATACAATTTCCCCCCCAAATAAAATTTTTAGTTTTTCAATCACATTCTACGAGAAGTCAAACTTTGTTGGCGATGTTGGGGTAGTTTCAAGAAAAAACACCTTCTTCTAACTTCAAACCCTATTATCTTGCAATTAGTGAAGTCAAAATTCTTGAAATTTTTGCCAAATATTCCAAATGTTTGTCTCTAATTTTTCACCGTTTGGATTTCAAATAAAATACTTCCTTATTGCTCCCAAAAATGACTAGTGTATTTCCAATTCACTTAACGTCCTTGCATTGCAGGGTGATTTAGAATAAGGTAGACACTATATTTTCTTATAAAATTTTTTGTGAGTGAACCTAATATCATATAAGGTAAAACAGCCCATTACGGACCAAATGGGGGGTTTGCCCTCATATCATTACTGAATTTTTTTGATTTTTTTCTCACACAAACACAAGTGATAAAAATGATGAGAGCACTTGAAATTATATTGTTTTGATAAAGTGTGAATTTGTTATAAATTTCTGAAGTGTTCTTCCCATCATGGCTAAAAGAGCCTGTAGACTACTCCAAAACCAACAAAAATTATATCCATAACACTCATCTAACTCACCTATTGCCGTCACAATATTTTTTTAAATAGAAGGCCTGAAAAAATCACATCCTACAATGAATTAACACTAAAAAGCTGGAAGTTCCTATTGTGGTTACTAATTCCTCCATTCCAGTTACCTAACCCATTGATTGTGGCGCAGATTGAATTCACTGGAAGAAAACCATGATTCATTAAATGAAAACCATAATGGGGTCATTTCTAGTAATCCGTAATGGGCTTTTTTACCTTACTTATGAATGGTCAAAAAATATCATGTTTGTGTAGAACAAACAAATTCTCCAAATGAGCCCAAGGTCTGCTGCCCCTGTTTTGCAGGATTGGAAGAAAGTTTTTTTTCTCACTTCAAATGCTATAATCATTCAATCCGCGCGGTGAAAAGGGCTGAAATTTTTTTGGCAATTTGGTAAAATACTTTACTTTAGTTTTGTACGGTTGAAGTTCCAAAACAAAAAAATGATTTTCTTTTTTAAATAACATACTCAAAAGTCGCAAATTTTGGAATGTCTCCCTAAAAATCCTCCAGTCCTTTAGGGGTTAAACAATGCTCAAAATTTTAGGTTTTAGATTACAGTTTATTAGGAAACGCTTGGTTGCATGTGGTTTGTTGTAGAAGTACTAAATCCACCCCTCGAGGCAGCCCCAAATCACTATGATTTCACCCCTCGAGGCAGCCCCAAATCACTATGATTTCACCCCTCGAGGCTGCCCCAAATCACTATGATTTCAGAAGATGTTGTTTGGTCCTTTAGGGGTTATATAAGAGGACGTGACTTGCTGTTGTTGTTATTGTTTGCTGTTGTTTTTCGCTGCTGCTACTGTTGTTTTTTGCTGCTACTGCATTTCTTTTTTGCTTCTGCTGGTGTTGACTGGTCCATCAGTCATGAACAATGCCGGAGGAGGAATCGCTGGAGACGACGCCCTGGACGGTTACTTTCGAGACCTGTTTCTGCCGGTGGTGATGGCCTGGACAAACAAACCGAATCCATGGGATTGGTATTGTGCGCCAGAGGATTGTGCAAGTGACCTGGCTACTATGCACAGAGTTCGCGAAACTTGCAAGCCCTGGCGTGACTTCGTGAATGGGAGGGTGGAGTGGGCGGCGTTGAAGTTGGCGCGAGAGGACTTCCGGATGTTGCCGCAGCCCCGATGGATGGCGGAGTACAAGTTTGTGGTGTCAAAGTTTTACGAGCATCAGTCCCTTCTCGTTCAGAACTGGCACCTGAAGCAGCCTCTCGCAGATGATCGTTGGCGAACCTGTGCATTGAAGGACCTCACTCTGGCAGATCTAAGAGGACTTCAGGCTCACCTCCAAGAATACAAGCTTCATTCTTTCGAGAAAGAAAGCATCCAGGGGATGAAGTTGACTAGACTCACGTGGATCACTCCTGCGGATCGTGTAGTTGCACAATAGCAAATTTGGGTGTAGTACCTGCATTACGTTTTTAATAATATCCGACCATAGATGTAGCTCTGTGTTTTTGGAACACATGATAACATGATCTGTTGTTACTGGTTTGGGAAATAAAATGATCTTATTGACTTATATCTGTTGTGTAGTCTTGTTGTCGGAATGTATCTATTTGTCATGAGAATCGTTGTTTGTCTATCTGCTTAATCCTGAACGTGTTGTTGAACTTTGATAATTTTCGTTAGAATGCGAAAATTCAGTAACTTAGGCAGTTTTCACAGTTCAGAGCGGCCGCTCTAAACTGTGAAATCGGGCCTATATTTATGAAGTCTCATACGTCTAAAATCTTCAAGCGTCTTAGTTTTTTCTTTCAAAAATTAGACCACGCGGTCTTAGATACACATTGGTTCTAGACCTTTGGAATCTGTACCCATCTTAGATGTCACAATAGCAGTTCAAAGCGGCCGCTCTGAACTGTGGAAACTGTCTCATATGTCTGAATTCTACATGAGTCTTAGATGTTTCTTTCAAAATTCAGACCACGCGGTCTGAGATGTACACTGGTGCTAGAACTTTGAAATCTATACCCTTCTTAGATGTTACATCAGCAGTTCAGAGCGGCCGCTCTGAATTGTAGAAACTGTCTCATATTTCTCAGTTCTAGTTGTCAATAGTTTTAGATGTTTCTTTCATAATTCAGACCACGCGGTCTGAGATGTACATTGGTGCTAGACTTTTGATATCTATATCCTTCTTCGATGTCACTTTAGCAGTTCAGAGCGGCCGCTCTGAACATGGCACACGGATTCCCGAGAATATAACAATATTTCCTTTGGAATGAGATTATTTGTTTGCTTTAGACTAATGTTATTTTCTGCTTTTTCCGGTAACCATTTAGAGATATAATCATTTCGATATAAACATAGGATATCCTAATATATCCTAAAGTAACTTTTTATCTTAAGAAAGGGTGGAAGAAATTACCTTGAAAAATCTAAATACCCCCCATTTAATTATCCCATTATCGCACGTGGTATCCAATTTTAAAGGGAGATTATCCCATCGAGAAGATGCGAGAAAAGATATTGGTGAGACTGTTGCTAATACAATCATGTTACTTCCAATTTCAATAAAAATTTAATATGCCTTTAAATCAACAAATATGTGATCTTCATTTAGGCAAGGAGTCTGAATAATTATTTGATTGTATGAATTCACTATTTTAATCCCTAAAGTCCCAATGTACATGTAGAAAATTAATTAGATTTTGTATAGGCTTGTGTAACCTCATGTTTCAACAATATCTTTGAATTGTTTTTTATAATATAGAATAACAATTAGCTTTAAAGGAGCATAAGTTTTATTTCAATGGATTCAGAGAAGTAAAAATTATCCCATAATAACCTCAAAGCAAGGGAGACAATCCAACGTTTAAAAAAATCACAAAATATTGAAATTAAAAAAAATTCCCTCCTAGTTTATATTTTTGTCTCAATGAAAAGTTTTGATTCATTACTTCTAACTAGAGGTTTGAAAATTATAGAGCTCCTTGATTTGCAAATAATCTTAAGAACTTATAGAGAAAATAATGAATTACATTTGTTTTGAAGCTCAATTCGTAGAATTAAACCAAAAAAACACACGTGTAGGGTTAAATATGCTTGCTAGAACAATGTCAGTATTCATAGTGGTGCGTTTTGATTCCAACAGACAGTTATTAATAATTGATAGATTTCCTTGAATCTTGAACAACTACTGAAGGCAATATGAAAATCAAATGTATTTTTGTTGGATTTTATGCCCACCATTTTCAACTCTGTTTTTTTACCTAAAGAAATTGGACCATCAAATGAAAAACATTCAAAGCCTCGTGACTTTAATTTATTGTGGTGTACAAGAATTATTTTTTTAGGGTAAATGCAAACATTTTGCAATCCATGTGATCATACACCCTCCAAATTTTGTTTGTGCCATATTTTCATGTCCACAATTGCTTATTTCATCAATTGAGGGTGCCTTCACGACCACCCCTACATTCTCATTTTAATACCATGAATTTTCTTTTTTGTGGGAAAAGGTACATGAAATCTCCCCATTAAAATTTAAAAATGAGCAAATATAATGAAAACTGGATTTGGGTCTAGTCGATGTGTAGATATAGAAATTGAAGGGTTAACCTAATTTTCATTGATTACCGCCATGACACGTACACCAAATTCAAGAATAACGTTGCCTTTGCAACTAGATTGCCTAAGCTTGAGGAAATTAAGTTACAAGCCACCAAAGTCCCTACGTTTTTCTACACATATTGTAGTTTATAGACATGGAATTGTTTTTTCAGCCAAAATTACAGAAAAATTGAAGTCGAAAATAAGAATAAAGAAAAACAAAACAATACAGATTTATATAGCAGAGGATGTGAGTAAATTAATGTAGGCCGACCTAGTCTCCCTATGAAGTGCAGACCCTATGTCAGTGGCAGCCGCCAAAATACGTCGGCTGCATTCAAATGCCTTTGGTCAGAGGCTCTCTCTTTCCCGTGCATTCTTCCTTTCTTCTTCGTCGGATTATGCTATCGTGGTTGCGCTGTTTTTGGTGTCATTTTTCTCGGATACTATTTTTGTCGTGTTTTTCTTCTTTTGTTATTGTTCATGGCTGCGGTTCGCTTCTTGAGCACCCGCTGCATTGCTCCAAAGCTGCTTGAGTACGGCGACGCTGCTACGTCACCGGACTCGGAGCGCTTTCGTTTTAGGTATGATGCGCTCGCCCTAAGACCTTCAATTTGTGTGTGCGCTAGGAGTCTCCTTTTGAAAAATGTACGGTTAGGTTCTTTCGCTGTGAGCTTTGAGTTCATTGATGTATGTCGTTGGATAGACTTGTGGACAGGGTGCAACCTTGAGTTCGGAAGTTGTTCAGTCGTAGAAGTGAATTTTTTGACCTTGAGTAGTTCAAATTGGAGATGCGATCGTGGCATGGACTCCCTTCATTCCTGAAATAGTGGTACAATTCATTCTCCATTTTCGTCGTATCTACTACTAGATTCCAATCCTCAGTCACCGATATTGCAACATTAGTGTCTATAGCGGTACGCCGAAGTTCAATAATGCTAATTAGTGTTCCCTTTTCGTAAATTATTGACCTTGTGACCAACACTTGTAGACCTTGCATTTGGCATGATATTTTGTGTAGGACTAATCTCCAAGTGATCAATCCTATACCACTTTGGAGTGGTCGCTTCGAAGTGGTTTTCGAAGGACAATTCCACCGTGTTTTTATCTGGTCTTGTAGTTCAGTCCTGGAGGTACCACTTCAAGAGGGCTTCTCCCTGAATTGGTCTTCAAATTAACCTACTCATACATTCCTCTGTCACTGCGTAGTTCAGGCACGGAGGTATGATTTCAGTTTAGAGCGGTCTTCTTAGAATGGGTCTCAGAGATCGATTTCTCTTCTCTCTCAACTATATTGTACTTCAAACATGGAGGTTGATAGATTGACATGAGTTTTGATTCTGTCCTCCACTCGGTTCAGGGGGGTCGCTCTGAAATGAATTCACGTGTCTATATTCTGTCCTCCACTCGGTTCAGAGAGGTCTCTCTGAACCGAATTCAAATGAATCTGTGTATTGTCCATTTGGTTCAGGGGGGTCGCTCTGAAATGAATTCACGTGTCTATATTATGTCCTCCACTCGGTTCAAAGAGGTCTCTCTGAACCGAATTCAAATGAGTCTGGGTATTGTCCATTTGATTCAGGGGGGGCGCTCTGAAATGAATTCACGTGTCTATATTCTGTCCTCCACTCGGTTCAAAGAGGTCTCTCTGAACCGAATTCAAATGAGTCTGGGTATTGTCCATTCGGTTCAGGGGGGTCGCTCTGAAATGAATTCACGTTTCTATATTCTGTCCTCCACTCGGTTCAGGGAGGTCTCTCTGAACCGAATTCAAATGAGTCTGGGTATTGTCCATTCGGTTCAGGGGGGTCACTCTGAATTAAATTCACGTGTCTATATTCTGTCCTCCACTCGATTCAGAGAGGTCTCTCTAAACCGAATTCAAATGAATCTGTGTATTGTCCATTTGGTTCAGGGGGGTCGCTCTGAAATGAATTCACGTTTCTATATTCTGTCCTCCACTCGGTTCAAGGAGGTCTCTCTGAACAAAAGTCAAATGAGTCTGGGTATTGTCCATTCGGTTCAGAGGGGTCGCTCTGAAATGAATTCACATGAGTCTATATTATGTCCACTCGGTTCAGAGAGGTCTCTCTGAACCGATTTCAAATGAGTCTGGGCATTATCCAATCGGTTCAGGGGGGTCGCTCTGAAATGAATTCACGTGAATCTAGATTCTGTCTATTTGATTCAGGGAGGTCTCTCATGAGAATTCAATAGTGAGATTTTTCCAAAGGTTTCTTCTGGCTTGATATACGGAATTTTGGTCAGGATGTCATAGGTCCCAAATCTGTCCTCACGGATCAGAGAGGTCTTCCTGAACTTGTCACTAAAGGACCGAATCCATCATCTCCGTCTCCATCTTGTATTTTCAAGCACAAATCCGAAATTTGCGAACCTCGTCAGAAGTCGCAATCCCAGAGGTTTAGTGCGTCGGTCTTCAGTTGGATGACAAGGCACGTCCTTTATTAATTCGTCGCTCTTCATGTTTGGGGAAGTTGGTCTTCCTTGGTTTCTCGGGATCATCTTGCCATGAATCTCGTTTTCACATCCACTTTCGGATTCAGTTCTTAAAATCCTAGGAGTTCATGCCGCGCATTTTGATTTACCTTATGGGATGTCCATCATTTTTTACCATGTCCAATTGAATGTTGGAGCTCTATATTTTGCCTATTGCCTATCTTAATGCGACATGGCTTCCACTCATCTTATGTCTATCAGATTGCCGCACAATCACTAGCGCCTCCATGAAATAGCGAGTCCCAATTGCTGGACATTTCACTCCTGTACCGCTATCATCCTCTCTGGAAAGCCAAATTTGTTTATGTACTGCATATCCCTCTGGAGTTCATTCTCTTATGTCTTCTTTGAGTGAGTCTTCTTTGAGTGAGTCTTCTTCGAGTGAGTCTTCTTCAAGCGAATCCGACGGCGATGTGGTAATCTCCTCAACATTCATTTGTTCCCTCATAAATTCATTATCATTCGCAATTCTGCATTTCGCTTTATTATCGTCCTAGAAATGTCATTTCTTGGACGTTTGATGCGCAGGGGTTCAAGGAATTCGAAGAGGAAGATATTGACTTAGAGACATTCATCACGTTGGACGAGGACACAAGTCCCATTCCAGATTGCGAGGATATCGGCCGTGATGGATGGTCGGGCAAAGCCCTTCTCGCAAGGCATGCAGACGACTCCGACTTTGCCGATGTGATCATAATCAGTGCCGATTCCAACGCATGTATCGATGGAGTGAGCAAGCTAGGGAAGGACGATGTCGGCATTGTCGTCCTGGAAGTCCACAACGGGGATCCTCGTGTCAGTGACATGTGTCTAAGTTGGCCTATGCGCGAAGTGTTCTATCAAGGCGAGAACGGCTATGTGAGTGTTTATGATCACGCCCGCAAGCGTCTAGCCATTGATAAGCAATTGGGTGGAAATCGGGAAAGAAAGGGCGTGAGACAATATCAATATGACAGGAGAACTCGAGCTAAGATGGCTCTAAACAAGAAGACAAAGATGGTATCACATGAATCCATTGCAAACGTCTTCGGGCAACTTTGCTGCAACCTAGAGTGCACAAGGAAATTCCCTCCTTCCACCATTCGTGCACTTCAAACAGAAATGCACATGCAGTCCTTTCAAGTGAAATCCTCCAAAAATCTTGATGTCCACATGACGATGCACAATGTTCCAGAAGGACAAAGGCAGCTTGTCACCATCGAAGGCATAGACATCTGTCCGACTGCATGGAGGATTCTCCACAACATCCCTCTCCGCACTTTCGAGAGGTACAAGGCCAAGGCCAAGGCCGGCATCAGAGGCGCTCCACATGGCAACTTGAACCGAGCAAAGTCTAGGAATGCAACGGTTCAGGCCATCGAGACTTTGCACTCATTACTGGAGGCGGCGGCCGACCACATGCCCCATTTATCACGCACCTTGCATACCGGCGAGAAAGTTGGCTTGAAGGTTCTCCCCGCTGGTACTGAATGGAAGCAATTACTGGGCACTGTGAATGAGGTAAGACCGACACATGCATGCAATGTCCATGTGACTAATATTACAAAGACATGGTCGCAATGTTCCATCACTCCCGACATAGAATTGAAGTTCATTAATACTCACAATAACACTTGTTCAATGCCAAGACTAAAGAGTGGCCACGTGGCTTCCACTATTTACAGGCAAACTCGGCACTTGGGCTCCCTCCAGTGTCGCAATCATGTTTTAGTAAAATCCGAACTAGACATTTTGCAGAATATGTCATCAAGGGAAGAGGAGATTCCTTTGCCAGATGTAGCATTTGCGACAACTTGAAGCAATTACGAGCATCTTTTGCTCCCGGATCAGAGGACTATCAACGAATTCAAAGGCGTTTTGAGAAACACTTGTTCTTGCAAGAAGCTTGTCGTCATGCCTACTACCGCAGTAGACAATTGTCCAAATTACGACCGACACAACTATTATCCATCATGCACGACAAAATGGACCATTCGAAAACCGCATGTCCCGCATTGGCGAGAAAAACAAAGGCACTAGATGGATTCAAGAAATTACCTGTGAAAGTGTCAGGAATTTTTGCACATGGGCATGGTGATGGCAAGTACGCACATTACAATTTGGATGTGTTTCCGAGCGACAGCAACTTCACGGTGGGCTCCATTGCCAAGTTGTTACGAGATTTGGAAGAGCCGCCTGCAAAGTCTTCGCGATCTTTGTTTAGAGGTGCCGGCAACACCGAATTGTATCGAGCGTTGCTCAACGGTAGTGATATTTGTGTGCAGTCTTTGGGAGACATTCCATCGCAACCACTGGAAGTTCGACCACTACCACCGGTGCTGCACATTCAAATGGACAACTCGTGGAGGGAAAACAAGAATCGGTATGTCTTTTGTTTTTGGTCCCTTTTGGTTGCAAGGCGGATCGTGAAAGAAGTGGTCGTCTCCTTCATGATAGTGGGACACACGCACGACGACTTGGATGCATCATTCGGGCGATGGAGCATGCAACTCCGCAAAAAAGACCATCCCACCTTGCCATTGGTGATGCAATCATACATGGAAATGGAGCAAGGCCCCTTCATTCCACACTTGATAGAAGAAGTGCCTGATTTCAAGGCCTACGTCAAACCTTACATCGGGATGAAGAAGAAGCAATTGGTGGGCCATTCCAACGGAAGGCAATACAAATTCTTCATGGATGACAACGGTTGGCCAATCATGCAATACAAAATGGCGTGTACCAACATTCCGTGGTTGCCTGAACAAGGATTGCAGCTATGGAAGGCGGGTGAGGATCACAAACCTCTCCTTCCGCAAGGTGATCCTAATCGCGTGACTCCCAGGAAAATGCCCAATGAAGCTGAGATTTTACGTGGACTTGAAGGATACATCCAATATTGGACAGACGTGTCCAAAGAAGACGGGACAGCAGAGTACAAGGAACACATGTCAAACTTGGTCACATATTGGACTGCCGTGAGAAATGCCCTCCATAATGGAGCTGATGGAGACCTCCCACAATCCGAAGAATTGAAGCACCAATTTTGGCCCCGAACTCGCCAACCGAGGGATCTTTCGACAGATTTCATGCAAGACGGAAGGACACGCGAGGAACTCGAGGGGGAAGATCCCTACATTGGTACTCTGGAGGGGAGACCACCGCCAGCTTACAACGTGGCCACTGATCTCTGTGAGGGATTCTACTTGTTTGTGAGACCGGGATTGGATTGTGACGAGCCCGTGTGGGTCGGTAGGGCAATAGAGGATCCACAGTTCGATCCATCAGCGGAGCACTTTCGTGAAGTTCTCGTGCAATGGTACATCCCATGTGGATCATCAAAGGACATGCGACAATTGTATGTAGGGTGGGACACAAAGACCGGTTTCAGATGGAAGATTGACCGCACGGCCGTACAGGCCGACTATGTTTCCACAGACAGCATTATGGCATCGTGGAAACCCAAAAAGAACGAAGGGTCTACTTTCATTGCACCCCGGCAACAAGTTCAATTTGCAGCCGATCATTTACGTCGAATTGCAACCGAAGAACAATGCGGAGTGTGAATATGAATTCTTTGAAGGCTCTCGAAAACAACATCGTCAATGGATAATTGCAAGTATACCATGCGTTGTGGAAGATAGACCTTTGCATTGAACACAACAAATTTTGTTACCTTTGATTGCAAACTGTTTTGCAAACTTCGACAAGCAAAGGATTGCATGCTCGTCAATATTTTGTACCTTCATTGTTGTTTAATCCAAAAGACAAGTGTTTTTCCTTCTACTTCTTGTCTGTTCCAACTCCGCACATTCTAGATTCGTTATTTGCTAACCTTGCACTCATGTACAATGCTAATCTAAACAATCACCCAAACTTAAAACCATTATGAAACCGTAAACCAAATGCCCCCCCGCCCCCCCCCCCCCCCCCTCTTATTTTTGGAGGGCAACAACACGCTTCGATCATCAAAGATTCTTCCATGTCTTGTCCATGAGTACAACCCTCAAATTTTCAATACTAACTACATGTCCAGACACTATCTTTGCTAAATGTCAAAAAAATAGCCACTGATATTTCGGGATTCAATTTGCTACACACTACCATTGATGACATCCAACCAACTACAAAGCACAACACTAAACCACCTCCTTGGACCATCATGTACAAATGGCACATGGAATACCGCCATTTTAACGAAATTGACGAAGTTGTTTGCGCTCATGATCCCCCGACCTGCCCAAGGTTCAGCTCTAGCTGCTCGCAGGACGTAGAGCGCGAGGAAGGTTTCACCTTTGAGCGCAGATCAATCTTGGTGCTTCAAATTCTTGTTACCCATCGATCGATTCCTGTAGGCGGGTTTTCTCACTGTCACACTGCCACCTTCACTTTCTCAATATCACACTCTGTTCTGCCCCGTCTGATCGATTATCTGTCAAGGCTGCACTCACGCATTTTTGCTCTGGGGCTAGTAGAGGTTCAGAACGCGCGATCTAAAACGTAATTCTGTAGCTGTGCTAGTTTTGGGTTGCAAAATTTAGTGCTGGAATCTTCTCTTCCATTTTGCAAATTGCAACTGTTTTCAACTGTTTGCAAATTGCAACTGTTTGCAACTGTTTGCAACTGTTTTCAACTGTTTGCAAATTGCAACTGTTTGCAACTGTTTGCAAATTACAAATTGCAAATTGCAACTGTTTTCAACTGTTTGCAAATTGCAACTGTTTTCAACTGTTTGCAACTGTTTTCAACAGATCATATTTTTCTTAATTGTTTATGAATGGGTAGGAATGCTTAGATCAGACCTCAAGGAGACCGCGACGCGCGCGGGCTTCACTAATATTTGAATTTGAGCTCCGATTGCCCATTTGCGTTGGAAATGCATGTAGGACTGCACGGATTCATTCTTCCGCTCCCGCTTTGGTCGCTGGCAGATTTTTCTTTGTGAGTGTCAATTTGAGTAGTTCCCTTTTGTTTGAAAAATGAATTCAGGTCACCAAATTGCGCAAAGAGGGAGAGTCACGATTTGCAATGGCGCAGACGAACAGAGGAGCCGCAGCCGCGAACCCAGATGTGCCGCACGAGGACGGAGCGGGACCGGTCGTGAACGGCGCAATACTACCGCAGGTGGATGGCACGCGCGTTCGCGGTGGGGCAGCCCAGGCAGCAGCTCCGGTGGCAGGCCCACTCGCTGCTCCGGTGGCAGGGGCCCCCATTCCGCAAGGTCTTGTTCCTGCACGGTTCCATATGGATGCGGGGCCTCTGCCGACAAAAAGCAACGGGAGCTGCCAAATCCTTCCCAAGATCCCGGGTGAAACCTGGCCCTGAATTTATGTGCAGTGAAGTAAAGCTTTCACTTGAGTTTTGAAAAAAAAAAAAAGGGGGCCTTGAGAATAAGAGTTATAGTTGGGTTGGATATTATTGTTTCTTGGTCCTATTTCTCTTCTTCTTTGCACAGGGTGATTTTCCGGCATGAATCTGCATGGGAAAGCCAATTGCGTAAGAAGAAGAGTCTGCTGGATAGTTGCAAGTTACTAGCCACATGGACGTGTTGGGTTAGAGCCACTAGCCATAGTTTTTATATCATATTGACTTGGTTTTACAGACTCTTTTGGATTTTTTAAATATTTTTGCCGTATTGGAGAGGTGGTAGCAGTGTAAAGGCGTGTGTTTGGACTGAGAAGCATGGATAATGCTCAAGAACAATTGTGTGGATGTTTTTAGTAAATTTCATGCTGACCAGAGCGTATATTCCACATGGAGTGTATACATTTGTGCAGGGGGGAACTTGGGACTCAGATTATTCTCATTAATTGATATTGATATGCTCTGGAATCTACTGTAGTTCTGTCTTCAGATCCGAGATGGATTGCTTTGGTAATGAGGAATTCTTCTTGTATCTCCTTTTTTGCAGTGGAAGGCGCTTTCACTCTTGCCAAAATCAACAATTTTACAAATTTAAATTTGTGTTTTGGAAGATTTATTTAAAAGTAATCGACAATGAAATATTCCTTTGGAAAATTGTAACTTTGAGTGCTTGACTTATGAAGTACTAATTATTTGGGATCTTGATATTGGACTATTAGGAATGTGCATGGTTAAATTTTCAAGACATTGTCAATGTAGTTTGCAAGATTTTAGCTTTTGAATTGAAGAGAAGAGATTTTCTCCCTCCCCAATATGGCAATAATGCATGACTGGTTTTAATGGCGGGACCTATGGCATACCAAGTGCACTAATTGTATAAGAAAAAGAATGGGTCTCACAAAGGACCGCCAAAGCTCGACTAGGCTTAAGGTAGTCTGCTCTAAAAGCGACCATCTTCTTCAAACCGCTCCTATAATAAGCTCTAGAATGGACATGAGGTGATCTTTAAATGGACCACTTTAACCATTGAGTAGATCAAGGACAAAGAGTTATTTATTGCAAGAGCTAATCAATGTCCTTGGTTTCCCCACATCTCTTTACAAGTTGCAAGGGATCGGATTTTGAGAGATCTATAGTCACAAATAGGTGCCTACAACAATAATCTTTGAAAATTCCTAACTTACTCTACAAATGTCCGAAAAATATGAAACAACTTGGGTTAGATGCCAATCCCACCATTCTTTCTATGAAATTTTACTGAAAATTGATTTGAGGAATTTAGCTTCTCTGAAATAGGCGATCAGCTCTTAAATGGTTGCTTTAAGAGCAGACTACCTTAGTTGTTGCTAATATTCCTAAAAGGTGACACTAAAATTTGACATCCTTAGAGTATCTCCATTATTGCTTGCTAAACTTAATGTGCTCAATTTAAATGCAAAACTTCAAGCTTTACATTTATTTTGGAAGGGCCTTCAAACTACATGTTTCCCATGCTTATTGACTTAATGTGTTTCATAAGTGGTCAAGTGACCAATCATCAAGTACAATGAAGGATAACGCATCTAAACTTAGAGGAATAGGGATTTGAATGAACCCTTGCTTGACACATTATGAAAATGAATATGAAAATTTATCAAAATAATAACCAATTTGTTCTTTTAAAAGTGTGTGTAGTCATCCATTCAAGAGAGAATACAATTTGGAAGAGTTTGTAGCAATTTAGTGATTTCATCCCCCGAGTCTCCAAAAGGATTGTACAAATGTTCCCTCTTTGTAATGTGAATTTCCATCTCCAAAGACCTCTTTATACAACACCTTTAGGCAATCAAATATTAGAACAAAACATGAATAATTTTTTGTGGAGTGTCAGAACAAGAATAGATGGGGAATTTTGTTAAAATGGCACTATTCCACAAACTTTGGCACTTTAAGGATTTAGATTGCATGGTCTAGAATTTATACATATCCTAGATGGCAGTTTTGCAGTTTAGGCCATGAATCTGAAAATGGCTTATGGAATATTGCCATTTTAATAAATTTTCCTATATATACACTATTTAGTATTCGTTAAAAAAATGGGCCTAATTGTGCAAACTCGTCATAATCCACTTAGTGTTTTGTTTGCTTCTTCCAAATAGAATATAAGTAGAACTAATCACATATCTTTATTTGCTTTTTAAAGTAAAAATAAAGCAAGAATAGTCACCTATTACGGTCCGCACAAGGCTAAATTAGCAAGAAGACTAGCCAAAAAAAACATAAACAGTGATTTTGAGGTAGTGTCGCGTGCTGATGGTATATGTATCAAGTACGTTGTAGTAGCAGCAACCTTGCGGTCATCACCCAAAGAATGGTTGGGCAACCCTTTTCTCCATCCCCTATCTATCGCTTGTCCATTTCTTCTCATATTGAAATAATATTGTAGCACCTAAATCCTATGTAGCAGAACAAGTAAGATGTAAGACTATAGGAGAGTACCGTTAGGTGTGTAGCTAAAATAACCAAGTGTGTAATGCCGTGTAGGATAAATATGAAGGGGATAATCTCT
Source organism: Antitrichia curtipendula (assembly GCA_951230915.1). Taxonomy (NCBI): domain Eukaryota; kingdom Viridiplantae; phylum Streptophyta; class Bryopsida; order Hypnales; family Leucodontaceae; genus Antitrichia; species Antitrichia curtipendula. Next base: position 14,378,407 of record OX579633.1, read on the forward strand.
ATTATTGGCTAAGATCTTTTGGTTGTATAAAAAAATTATAAAATATTTATCATTGGGCAAGGGAGCAAAGTTTCAAATTGGATGGATGTCCTTCATTTAGGAGACAGAGGGATAGGGCGGGAGGCGCTCACCCACTCTTCCTTTCAATAATGGTGACATGATTTTGAAAGGGTGCTTAACCCCTAGAAGACCATTTGTCCCCTCGAGGGACAATTTGGATTTGGGCAGGTTCCTATTGTCTCAATTTGAATTGAAATCTTTTGAGATTTTTTTAAGTTGTAGAGTTTTGCGAGAGATTTGTGGATATATAATTTTTGTTTCAATTAGATGCTGGATGAAAAATTTATGGCACAATAAGCAAGAAATGGAGATTGGTGGGCAATCGGGCCCCAAAATTACAAAAAGTCAAAATCATTTTTTTTTAAAATTTCCTAAAATATTATGTTTTTATCTATACATGAAGCTTTGATTCATTTTATTTGGACTAGAGATGAAAAAGTTACGAACAATCTTAGTTTTTCAGGCAATTTAAGCATCTTCTTAAGAAATTGTTTTTTGACCAACTTTTAATGCTAATGTCTTCCAATCCGTACAGTCAAATTTGATGAAATTTTTTCTACATGATCTTAGACAAGTTAAGTACAAGATCCTACAATTAAATTTATTATTAAAAGAAAAAATTGGTTTCCTTAAGTGAATGCAGCACAAGTGGTAGTTTTGAGTGTTTTTCAAAGAAAACACCCTTAAGGATTTAGGGGTTAATGTGGACCATTTGGATTTGATGGATGGTCAAATCGTCTTATTTTATATTGAAAAATAGAGGGCTTCATCTACTTTTTTGTATGCAATTTTATTAATGCTCTATCCAAATCATTAAATTACATTCAAGTCATATTACTTGTTTTTTTTATTTTATACAATGTAGTTTGTCAAAAAAGTGGTATCCTTGTAGAATGTATTTCATATCTGGAGCTTTCATTTGTAAAACTTGATATGTAAATTCAAAATGGTACCTTTACTTTTTGAAGAAACCTAAAAAAATGAAGCTTTGAAAGTGTAGTTTCTTCTTGAAAATTTTGAAAAATTCCACAGAAAATGCATTTTATTGAAGTTTCAAGTTAAAAATCTATGACCACATTTCTAAATATAGATTTTTATGAAATTTTTATTTATAATATAATTTCTATTACATAATACACTTCTATTTTAAAATTTTCAGATTTTTTGAGCATGTTTTGTAATTTGTATATATTTTTTAACTTTTCTTCAAAAATTCATGATAATTTGAAATATTTCCAAATTTTTTTTAAATATTTATGACATATTTTAGACATGTGACTTCATCTCTGAAAAAGTAAAAATAAAAATAAAAATAAATATATAGGATATAGAATATAGGATTTTGAAGTTTGACTATACAATCATAGGCTCCATTCTTTAATCCCCAATGACCAAAGAGGGTATACTTTCAAAACGGGCCAAAACTGCCAAGAACTTGAGCAATTAATTTGCTCAATTTCTCTTGAGAATAGATAGAGTGTAACCTTTAGATCTTGTAGTTCACATTAAGAGTGAGCACTTCAAAAAAATTCAAATTATTTGACTGCATAGTTTTGTAGATATTTAACCTCCTAAGGGCCCAAGGCTATTTTTCTATGAAAAAACATTCAAAACTGCCCCTACTGTTGTATTCATCGAAATTTTCAACAAATTTATATAAAAAAAATCTAACTGTAGGATCTTATATTATACTTGTAGAAGAAGAAGTAATAAACATTTTGTGACATTTAATTGTACGGACTGAAAGATATTATCATTTAAGGAAAAATTATTATTTTTCACTGTATCTGACAATTTTAGATGCCTTTGACCATTAATCGTGGCAAATTTTTGCACTACATATTTTGAATTTAAAAATCTATTATACTTAACGTGATGTTAGTCATGTCCCAAAAAAAATTCAATTAAAAGAAAAGACATGAAGCACATCCCAAAAAATCTTACAATGCAACAATATCCAAGAATTCACAATGCACAACAAAATTTTCAAGCACATATTCTACCACATAATTTTAAAACATGAAAATCAAAATGGTAGTTTGAAAGATATAGTAATTATGTACAAGTTACAATTTTTTTTAATTTTTTTTAAACAAACCCTCTACTTCCTGTAGAATTAGAAGGGCTATATGAATAATACATAGGCAAAGGCTTCGGGCAAATAAATTCACTTGAGTTCCTAGTTTGTTCATGGCTTGTTCCCTCTATTAGAAACTTTGACTTTTTGAACTTGACCTCCTTCATTCACCTTCCTTCAAGGCATCTGCATGGTGGCCACGCCAAGAAGGGGTCCCAAGTGAAGTATGTCACCTGATGTAATTTCATTGCTTGAATATGCAACTACAAGAAATTTAAATTTCAATCCATTGAGAACTATCTTGCATGGCTTCAAAAGTATTTTTAACTTATTTTAAATATTTGATAGAGAAGAAAAGCTCTTTACATACATATGGGGCGGTAGGAGGCAGAACAACTTATGTGGAATATGTAAATTAGAATTAGTAGGAGCTCAACTGCTCATAGTTAAGTCAAAAGTAGAAATTGTGTTTGAAGTAGAATTTCAAACATCATTTAGGCATAGTAGAATAACCTTTGTACAAAAAAAATTGAAGTAAGAAAAGTTGGGAAGTCAAGATGACTTTCATCTCCAAAAATCCATTTGAGATTTTTAGCCTCCAATCAAAAGTTATGGACAAATTTTAGAGAAGGGTTAGAAAGGATTTTTTTTTACATTTTCAAACATCCTCTCTAAATTTTGTCTATAACTTTTGATTGGAAGATCTAAATCGTAAACAAATTTTTGGAGATGAAAGCTAGCTAGATTTTTCCACATTAGTTTAGTTCAAAGTTTTTTGGAAAAAATTATTTAACTATACCTAAATGAGGTCTGAAATTCTACTTCAAACACCATTCGTAAGTTTTGACAACCAAGCTTTCATCTTCAAATTATTCCATATCCTTTGACAATTCATCATGGACAATGGATTTCATCATAAAAACAAACTCTCTACCCTAGATTCTCATCAAATGCTAATGAAGTAATTTGTAACATTTGCCAATAAATTTTTATTTGATGGAAAATTTGTCAAACAACATTGGTATTTCTCGTTTATTTTGTAGATTTAATTTTCAGATTCTAGAATTTTTGCCATGAAATCATGGTATGAAATTTCAAAGCCTTTGGCATGTTGGAGGTTGGCCAATGGTCCCAATCTTTACTTGTTGCCCACCCTAGCTTTCGTCCTTTTGACTAGAATAGCTTGTGCATTTGCCTTTGGCCTTAGTCTACCAAATATTGATAGCCCAAGCTACCCCTTAAGTCGAAATTTGCCTAAAATCTTCCATAACTTCATCACCTGGCATCGAATTGGAACAAAAATTATATAATTACAAAGCTCTTACAAATCTATACGTCCTCAAAAAGTTTCAAAAAAATCAAGTAAAAATTCAGCTCATAGGAACCTACCCAAACTCCAAATTTTTCCCTAAGGGAACAACGGGCCTTTAGGAGTTAAGTTTGAAGTTTTATTTGGGTCAATGGAAAAAACAAAGTAGTGCACTTTGAAGGAGCATACCTTAGTGAGAAAATTTTGAAGTGATGACCTTTTTGTACTCAATGAAAGGCAAGAGAATTGAGAATGCTCATCTAAAAATGAAACAAGAATGTCAATGTATTTTTCTAAAAGATCATACTTTACAAAATATTGAGATTTGTTTTACCCTATCGAGAGTTTTCCATTGAAAATTTGAAGAGGACACATTGAGTCTTCTTAGTCCTTGAGGGGTTAAAGTTGCTTCTTGACCACATGTTGTGTAAAAATTTCAAAGAAGAAAAATGAAAATTCCATTTGTAGTGAATTGCCCAAAAGTGCTATATAGCCAAAAAAAACACTAATTTGGTCCCTTAGGTGCTAAGAGACTTTCTCATCCATTTTGAAATTCTAATAGACCAAAAACATCAATATAGTAGGATATGATGATATAACAACAAATTATGTAGAAAACTACTTTGAAAGGAAAACATTATCAGTCAAGTACAATATGATGTTGGAAATTATTCTCCCTTGAGAATGAAGTAAAACCTAGGGTTTGTTAAGGTAGGAGTTTCTAAAAGTGCTCAGGCTCTACAATCACCCACCTCCTCAAATATATGTTATTTGTACATGTTTCTTTTTCATTGTACCAACAATGTATAAACAATGTACATTTGAGAAGGTGGGTGATTGTAGAGCCATATGCCATTTCAACCTAAAAAATTCATAACTAATTCTATAAAGCTCCAAAAAATATGAAACAACTTGGATTAGATGCCAATTCCATTTGTTTTTCAAGGAAAATTTACTAGAAAGTATTTCAAGAAGTTTCACCTCCCCCAATTCAGGTTTTGAACACTTAGATGATTGCTTTATGGACCTCCTCCCTCAATACATCTACGGTTCGTTTTCCACATACTAGCCACCTTAGGGCAACCCCTCGGCAGACGTGCCAAGTGGGGTTTGGCGAGCTGTTTTGTAGACCGCGGCCTTGTTGCCCCTCTTGTGCCCTACGGTGGCCACACCAAGAAGGGGTCTGCAATGTGACATTGTTTTGTGGCTTAAAAATTTAACTAAATTTTTTTTTAACTTTATACTCATCAAGAAAAAATGAATTAGACAACCACCTTGCTTTGCTTCCATAACATTTCTAATTTGTTATTGTATTCCGAATTGGGGAAAGAATTTCTACGTATGCATATGGTGTTGTAGGAGGTAGAACAATCCATGTGGGATATGTAAATTAGAATTAGTAGGGGCTCAATTGCTCATAGTTAAGTCAAAATGTAGGAATTGTGTTAGAAGTAGAATTTCAAACATCATTTAGGCATACGAGAATAGATTTTTCCAAGAAACTTTGAACTAAGTTAATGTATAAAATCAATCTAACTTTCATATCCAAAAATCTGTTTGAGATTTAGATCCTCTAATAAAAAATTATGGACAAAATTCATAGAGGGATTGAAAGGGATATTTCTTTTGACATTTTCAAACATCTCAAAATCTCAAACGGATTTTTGGATATGAAAGTGAGATTGATTTTTTGCATTAATTTAGTTCAACATTTTTTGAAAACAATTATGCCAAAATGAGGTCTACAATTCTACTTCAAATACAATTCCTACGTTTTGACAATGAGCGGTCAAGCTCTCATCTTTAAATTATCCCATTCCCTTTGAGGATTCATCATGGACAATGGATTTCATCATAAAAACAACTTCTCCAACCTAGCATCTCATGAAATGCCAATGAAACTATTTCTTCATTTTGCCAACAAAATTTTCTTGATGATAAATGGAACAATGACATTATGGAACAATGGCATTGATAAGGTAGGAGTCTTGAATTATGATTGGGTGTTTTAATGCAACCCAAAAATAGTAAAAAATAGTGGACTGCAAAGGTGATATGGATGAATGTTTCTGTGGAGACACTTTTGTCGTTGTCTGTGCTTCATTATACGTTGCCCTTGTGGACAGAAGTGATATTGGTATGTATTGTTTCAGCAGTGACAGAAGTTTAGTTTTCAAATAAGGTAGTATACTCTTAAAGCGACCATTTAAGGGCTGGTTCGCCTTTTTCACAGGCTTTCGTAGACAAAAATATTTTTAGATCATTTTTCAGAGAAAGAAAAATAAATGTGGAACCTAACACAAGTGGTTTTGTATTTTTCCAAGCATTTTTAATTACTTATGAATTTTCAAAGATGCAGAGCATAGGCACCTATTTGTGACCATAGAGGAGACGACCCATTTCCAACCACTTAAGGAAATGAGTGTAGCTGCCGGATGGGTTTCGGAAGGGGAAAAATTTCTCCGTGCAGGGAAATAGGATGTAGGAGGATTGCAAATTTTTTTTCATTTTTTTCGTGAAGAATGAAATTACTATGAATTTTTTCCCTCCAGATTCTGTGAAACCTATTGTAGTTATATAGGTGTTTGTAATTTCGACCATAGGCTGGTCACGCAATTGGTAGTACTGCATTACTGGAAGCGACAACTGTGGCACCTGAATGTGCTATCACTGTACAACTCATAGCATGGCAGAAAAAGAAGATAATCCGTCCACGAGGCTACATTAATGCAAACATTCAGTTTCAAAATATCCAGAAGTGGACTGTTACATTTCCGCTCAGAAAACTCTCTGTTGTCGCTTAGCTGGCTCTGATAGTTTCCCTCCTTATCGTTGAAAATTCGTTTTCCCTCCAACGGCTACCTGAAGCTCCTCTAGAACGTCACTGAAGCTGTAACTTAATCTCTCTCTCGGAGATTTTGCTGCAAAGGCCACACCGATTGCATAGGGAAAGGTAGAAAAAACTGTTGAAAAGGTGAGAGCCCAGGAATCATGGACGAGTGCTGCGACTGCAGCATGGACTGCATAGGGGCGACAAAATTTGGGAATCCCGTGCCAAACATGACTTGCTGACTAGAATTATATGTTGGAGCTTGGGGCTGAGAGGAGTGCGAGAGTGGAGTTGCAAAGGGACCTGTCGAATTTTGTCCCCCCTCTGCACTCCCTATTGGAGTTGACGCATGATGTCGCGGCGGCCCTCTCCGCAGTGCGCGAGCCTCGGCTTGGAGAGCTTGGCGACGCTCTTTTAGACGGGCGACCTCCTCCCGCGCAGCAGCTCTGGCTTGCGCTGCGGCCTCACGTTCCGTCGCTTTCCGAGCCCGCTCCTCAGCCACCTCCCGCTGGTGAGCTTCTCGCTGCACCCTTCTCTCCTCCCGCTCTTCTAACTTCCTCCGTTTTGCATCTTCTCTTTCTAATCTTGCACGTTCTTTCTCCCTTGTTCGTTTGTTGTTGCGCTCCTGGATTTGCTGCACGGTGTTCATGTAAGCCTCTGATGTTAGCATTAAAGACTTAGAAAAATCCACAATGGGATCTATGTTGCGTCTGCGAGGGTTCGGTCTCTCGGTGATGGTGGGCAAGGTTAGGAAGGAAGTGATCAACTGCGGATTACTGCAACTGGGGTCCAGTCCCGCAACTTCATCTGCCAACTCCAAGTCGACCGGGTCTGCATCGACAAAAAAATGTGTGGTACTGCGATTTGGAGGTAAGTCTAAGTCCAGGGTGATCTCCTCTTCAACCAGGGCAGGTATGTGGTCACTTTCGAACCCTCCGCCCTCATTGTTGCCATCGTTGTGGTCCTCCGAAGTGTCTAGTGCCGCTGCGGCTTCCTTGTTCATCAGAACTTCGTCGTGATCATGTCGATCTCTGTCTTCGTCGTGATCATGTCGATCTCTCTCTTCGTCGTGATCATGTCGATCTCTCTCTTGGTCAACTGGGCCTCCGTCATTGTTGGCTTGCACATATGTCTCGCTGGGCCCTAGTTGGTCGTCCATTGCTGCAGGGTTCAGTGGCCAAATCCCGGTAGCCTTGAATCCGCCCATGATGTTATTTGCTGTCAAAGCCCGGCGCAGGCTAAGGGACACCCACTGTGCAAGGGTTGATTTTTAAGCAGGCTGCTCCAAATTTCTAGACATCCAATAGTCTCTGTATTCCCGAAAGTAGCCCTTGAAGGGCGCAAAGATAGACACATCCAACGGTTGCAGGCAGTGGGATGTGTGAGAGGGTAAAGTGAGGATGTCTAGTCCAGCACGTTCTGCTACTTTTGCTGCTGCAAGAGTCACATGGCTTGCGTGCCCGTCAAGGATTAGAAGATGCCGTCGAGTAGGAGAAATGCCACCGAGATTTTCAATGCTGTGAATGAAGTGATCAATCCATGCCGAAAATAAGTAGCCAATCATCCACGCGCGTGGCTGCATTGCCATGGTGGCACCACCCTCGCAATACTGCACATAATTCTGGCGAAAACGTTGTCCTTTGAATATATAGAAAGACGGTATGGATGCTCCCGCTGCATTGACACAAACGAGAACCGATAACCACTCCCACTGATTTGGGACTAGGTGATGTACTCGACGAGCACCCCGTCGTGCTATGACAAGTGCACCACCATTTCGTCCCACCTGCACGCCGGACTCATCGCAGTTCCACACTCTCTCTGGAGGATAGGCGTGCAAGGTGTACAGCTCACTGAGGTTAGTGTAGAAGCTCTCCACATTCTCTTTGCACAAGCCCTTAGCTCTAGAAGATGACAAGGGATGTGCAAGCCTCAAAGTGAGTTCTGGATGGTGGTGGCGGAACCATCTGAACCATCCGTCACCAGGGATCCCATTTTTAAATGGAGTCCAACAATTCCTTGTTATTTCAGCGACTTTTAGTTTCAAAGTTAAAGGACTCAAGCCCAAGCCCCTATCGCACATGGCTAAAACGTATTCCACCACCTGTTTCTCTTCATCTGCTGTGAGAACAGTGTTACCCCCTCTCTTTCTACATTTGCGCACACCGTAGCACCATTCTCTGAAAGTCGTGTAAGGAATGCCATACTGTGCAGCTGCTTGCCGCATGCTTCCCCCTTGGTTATATACTGCTAGGGCTGTTTTCATATCATCATCACTCCAGAAAGAGTTTTTCTTTACCTTGCTAGTGCCGCTGCAGCGTTGCCTGGGTTGCCGGGACTGCAAATGTTGGTTTGCCGCATCGCCTAACGCTTGGTCTCTCTCTCCACGTGCAGACTCATGAGCACTAGCATTGGATTGATTCGCTAGCGAGTTAGTGAAGACCCGGACACCGCTGGACGTCCTGAATCCACTCTTTTGCAGCCGATCGCCACCTTGTTGTTCACGTCGTCGTAGTCTTGGTCTTCCCAGCCCATCCTCAGCTGCACTGTTGTTCATCGGCATGCAGGAAGTGCCGTCCCTTGTGCCAGCGCTTTGGCCAAGTCTAGCATCTCGACGATGTACTGATCTCCTGCTCTGCGATTGGAATGTCTGCAGCGGCTCGTAATTGTCTATCTGTACGCCAATTGGAGATTCCGGCTCGCTTGCACTATTGTCATCGCAGTCTTCCTGAAGCATGGACCACTCCTCGACGCTCTCCAAGGTCATGTTGTAGTTCGTTGCCAGACAGAATGTCGATCGCTAAAAAAGTAATCTGCAAGTCGACCGAGTCAAGGGACACCACATGCAGATCGAATGTCAATTCAAGTTTCGACCATAGTGTACATTGAACATGAAGTAGAAATTCAACTAGAAACATGGAAAAAATTCAAACATTAATTGCACTCCAAACTGGTGTAGAATGTGACGAAAATTTCACCTAATTGTCGTTGTCGAAATTGATCTCACAGAACAACGAACGGTAGCATTGAACCGCAGCCACTGACAGTGATACTATTCTTACGAATCGAAGGAACTCAGGAACACAAGCCAATCACAAATAAAAGACAAACACTCTCATGCTTACACTAAGGTCAGTTACTGATGTCCATGAGCGACTACTGGGCTAAAAAAGAGATCACTATTACCACGTTAAGATTTCCGTAACAACCGTCATTGCTCAATGTCCATTGAAGAATTTTCTGATTAATTTTCAATCAGCGATGTCAAGAATATTGACATGTCACCCATGCAAATGAGCTCATTAAACGTTCAGTTACCAACCAGGATATGATCACATTCTGATTACCAACAGATGGAAAAGCAGCCGCATGATCTCAGCAATTCCACTAATGAGCATTTACTTCTCCAAATATTACCTGCAGCCATTCCAAATACGAACAATCTACCATTCTGCTCAGTGCTACCTGTCAATATAACAAGCACAGCACATATTCCCACTCATGATGTGTCATAAATGAACAGTTACTACTAGCCACTTGCACGAAAATACAGCACCCTAGACTATGCAAATTGTTGGGTGATCAAGAATGGGTCGTCCCCTCTAAACCAAGGAAAATCATCCCGTGCAAACTGCAAAGAAGAAGACACCAATAATATCTAGCCCAATTATAAATATTTTTCTCAAGGCTATTTTTTTGTGGGGTTTTCAAAACACAAATGAAAGCTTTATTTCTGTAGAGAAGTTCAAGGCATAGAAGTTCAAGACCAGGTTTCGTCCGGGATTTTGGGAAGGATTTTGCAGCTCCCGTTGCTTTTTGTCGGCAGAGGCCCCACCAGAACACCATCTATATGAAACCGTGCAGGAACAAGACCTTGCGGAAATAGGGCCCCTGCCACCGGAGCAGCGACTGGGCCTGCCACCGGAGCTGCCGCCTGGCCTGCCGCGCGACATCCATCTGCGGTAGTACTGCGCCGTTAACGGGCGGTACCGCTCCGTCGGTAACTGCCGCTGCGTCCACCTGCGGCACTGCTGCGTTCGCGTCTGCGGCTCCTCCGTTCGCCTGCGCCATGGCGAATCCTGACTCTCCCCCTTTGCGTAATTCAGTGATCTGATCGACGTTTCCTCCTAGAAAAACAACGAACGACCATCAATCAAAGAGAAATTCACAAAATCGACACACCCAATGAAAAAATCTGCCAACTTTCAAACAGAGTCTTCTCCTTCGATCACAGCAGTAGTAGAAGAACGAATTCGTGCAGTCCTGCATTCCAACGCAAATGGGCAATCGGAGCTCAAATTTAAATCCTAGTGAAGCGCGAGTCGTGAACTCCGCGAGGAATGATCAAAATATTCCCACCCATTCACTGACTAGAAAAATACGTTCGCGGAGTGTATTTGCAGGAGTGGACAAGGAAAAGGTATACGATTTTCGTTAAAACGGGCGCAATTCTGGCGCTAGATTTTTTGTGATCCAAAACTAGCTAATACAGATACATAATTTCGTTTCAGGCCGCGCCTCCCGAAATTAAGAGCGAGCTAAAATGGTGAAATTCACCAGTAAAACCACATTGACGTCACAACTAAGCTGGAATAGGATCGCAATTAATCACGAGAGAGATGGTACAGCGGAGGTTTAGAAGCGCAAAACGCTGATCGTGACCGACCCCAAAAGCCAAGATGCGGAACTGCAGCCTCGCTAGCTAATCAGACACGGGAGAACAGAGTGTGACAGTGAGAGCTAGCAGGCGAAGGTGGCACTGTGACATTGAGAGGAATCGCTTGCCGGTGTGCGTAATAACGAGAATGGCAAGCGCAACAGCATGAACAGACCTTCAAAACAAGTCCCCAGCTGGTAATATCTTCGTGGCGCTCGTAATGACCCTTGGATCACATTCCGCCCGCACGCCCGGATCACCGGGACATAAAGCGTCCGAAACCCAGACTGAGTCCCAGACCCCACCTTGCTCTCCCTTCTTCCTGGCCCTTGGATCATTCCGAAGAGCCGGAACCTGAAATTTCAGTTCCTGCGTGGAAGGTATACAGGAAAACACATGAGAAGGTACACAGGAAAACACATGAGAAGGTACACAGGAAAACACTGACTCATTTCAAAGTGGTGAATCAGGCTGCACATAAAAAGAAAACACCCAAAACCATTCAAATAAGCAATTTAGCATAGTTGAAGGCACTTTTTTCTAGTTTTCTAGAAAAAAAAACCAAATAAACGTTGGTAGCATTAGCATTTGGCAATCATGAATTTAAAATATATATAAAAATATTTAAAAATTTGATAAGAAATGTAATGTCCGTGCATCCCGCGGTCATGTTCTTAGTACCGTCGGAAAGCCCTCTACGAGCAGGGGTGCATGCGCTTTGTTTCTTGGCAATTGGACCTATAATGTGAAAGTTACTAAATTTCTTAGTTTTTTATGAATTAAGAAATTAGAAATTATTTTTACTTTGACAATTATTGTGGCAACCAAGCAACAACATAAGGCACACTAGTTACTATGTCAAGGTTTTCAAAATAGATGCTCTCTAGACCACTCAAGCCATCACTTAGACAAGTCATAAAACAAAATATAGGTAATCAAGAGTGAACTAATGTTCACAATTAAAAATGGGAATGGTTTAATTGCACTTTGGGGGACACTTTTGATAGAAGCCTACTTGTTTGGAATTGGTTCAAAAATGGTTTTGGGTGTTTTTAATTACTTAAAGCAACATCAATGGACCACTCTAAACGACTCACTGTAAATATTACCATCGTTTCCTTGGTGTAAAAATCAAATTTGTGATTAGTATCATTAGAAGTGTATAAAAAAAACTCTTCAACCCCTAAAGCTGTAGGAGACTATTTTGGGCTTTTTAAGACCTTGGGAGTCTCTTTTGACTTCAAATTTTGAAATTTCTATATGAAAATTTAAAAATAGACCCTAATCATCACGCTCTACATTTGCATTTTTTTTAGTGTCATTCCAATAAATATTGCCAAAATAAAAAGGGCTTATGCGGTTTTAATGTCAACGTTGGAATTAGTGATTTTTAATTCCATCTTAGATCTACTAACGGTTTTGTCTTACCTTCAGTCTTGTACCTATTTTCTACTTAACAATTTTTTAAAGAATGAAAATCAAGTGCGTGTCTTTTGGAAAATAAGCCTAGACTTTCAACTCAATTCTTCAATATGAAGAAATAAAAATTAAAAATGTGTAGTTAAAAAGTTTTAAGCTAAAAAGATTAATTTGATTGGATTGACTAATACCTACATCAAAAAATCCATCTTATGAAGTCCATAATTAGAAGAGATTTCAAATCAATAAAATAAACATTGAATATGTGTTGTTTACTAGAACGTTTATATCACTAGGATTGACAAAACTTCATTAGAAAGAAAATGAAGCTTTGGGAGGGCCGCAAGTTCTCCACACGATCCTAAGGTCAAGAGTTTTGTTGTGGTTAAATATTTGGTGTACATGTAGTCTAGTGATGTGGCATGGACACTATCATGTCAAAAAATATTATTTATTTTTAATTTAATTTATTTTATTTTTAATCACTTAATATTCTAACAATGCTTTGATTCATAGCTTGGGAAATAATCCTAAAACAACCCTCATGTGGCTTCATTTCTCTTTTAATAAATTTCATTCCAAAGTTAGTAGTGATTTAGGTTTCTCTTTCATCATATATCACCTTCCAATTACTAATTTATTTTAAGATCAATATGAGATTATTTCAAGTGTTTCATACCAGTTTCCAACAAGACTAAATTGCACAAGTAATAGGGCACATGTGTGTTAAGATTCTAAAAATATTAAAAGGCAACTTCACCTCTTGAAACGGCTAGAAAACTACTTTTTGAAGTTTAGGCATTATAATCTTATGATCAATAGGGATTTGCAATGTGAAGTTTTTAGAAGATACACTCAAATAAATTAAGAAAACATATTGTGTTTGGATTCATTAAAAAATACAAATTGATGAAGATTGTAGCTTCATTTTGCTAAGAGTATTTTGAAGCTTGTTTTGGCCTCTGAGCATCAAGGAATTTTAGAGGTTAAGTAGACATAATAAAATTTGAATTTGAAGTTTAAACAATCAAACTAGAGCCTGTTAGAACCAAGCTAATTGATAAAAAATTTAGAGAGACACTTCAGATCATTTTTACTTAAGAAAGAAAAATCAATGAAATGGCTCTTGAATTTGAATGGCTCTTCAATTTGTAGAGTCATTTCTTTGATTTTTCTTCCTTAAGCATAATTTGAAGTGGCTCTCTCTATTTCATAACTATTAATCTTTTAGGAAAAATTAGTACAATCTCCCCTTGAGTCTCTCCCAACATCTTTCTGATGAACTTTGTAAATTCACCCTACCATAGATATCTTGATGATTTTAGATTTGCTTGCGTCCCCCTAGCCCTTAGATCATTCCAACCACACACCACAGTGGATCTTCAAAAAAATTCATTTTTTGAGCACAATCCCAATGCCCTAACATCTTCACCTAAGGTAAATAGCATTTGGAGCAAACTTCTATGTTGTATTGGAATCAAAAATTGATTGATGAGTTTTTCAAAGTTGAAATTACCTTTGTCAAGTTTAATGATATTTTCACTTCTATATGAGTGGGGAGAAACTACATTTTAGAAGTAGCATTGTCTTGTTGTCAAACCAATAGCAACTACAATGTTCAAGTAAATTTTTCTTAAATAAATTTTTTTAAATCACTTTTTATTAGTATCTCCTTAAAGTTCTATTGATTAACAATTCTAGTTCTTTTCTTGCTAGCACTACACACTTTGTAAAGAATTCCAAAATTTCTTTGTCTTTAGTAGCAATGTTTGGTTGGTTTTTTCACTTGGAAGTCATCTCTTAAAGGTTTGAGCAAGATTCCTATTATTGAATAGCAAAAGCTTTTGCTAGATTGTGACGACAACCAAAGGAATTTTAGATTTTTTTAGAATGCATTTTTAGAACACAATATGAATAACTATGAATTTTTTAAACTGCTGAAAAATATGTGTGTCCAAAATCAACCTTATAATTTCAAGAATAGAGACTATACATTTTAGGCATACTAGTTGATAATAGAAACTTCTCACAATTAGGTATAATTATATTGTTTCTTTAAATATTGCAACATCATGCTTGTTGATTTCTAGAGAATTTCAATTATGTTCAAGATTTATTTTTCTTAGATTTATCCTCTAGTATCCCAATTACCTAATTATGTATTGGATAGGACTATGGAAGGTGCATCATAAAAGTTGGGCTAGTCTAGTTTGATGCCATTTTGACTTTAGCAGTTAAAGAACTAACACAAGAATCTTCAAAAAATCTAATAAATGAAATAATGTGTTTTGTGTTCTTAGAATGTATTTGCATTCATCCATTCTTCAAAATTTGAGCACTTGGTCTTTTAGGTATTAACCCCTAAATGACCATGATTGTCCCCTTAGGGACCAAAATGGATTTTGGACAAGTTCCTATGAGCCCAATTTTTGGTGAAACTTTTAAAAACTTTCCCATAAGATACAAAAACTTATTAGCTTTTTGGGAATATAATTCTTATTTCAATTGGTGCATAGGAGCGTAAGTTATACCACAACAAGCCCAAAATTGAACTTGTTGGGTAGAAAAAGAAAACCTAAAAAAGTTGAAATAAATTTTTTATATTTCTTTCTCATAGGTTTAATTTTTTTTTCTACATAGAAATCTGTGATTTAAAGAATGAAAACCATATTACATTTTAATTTTAGTTTTTCCTGTATTTTCAACTCAATTCTTCATGAATTAAAAAAATCAAAATCAAAATATATATTGTAAAATTTTTAAGTTAAGAAGATTCAAAGAAAAATAAACTAGATTGTCATGGTGCCAAAAACCATGATTTCTTCACTTTGAATGCATTTATCTTGCAATCTATGTGGTCAAAATGTTTCAATTGTTTATCACATATTCTCATATTAGTCTAATGCAAGAATCAATGGCTAGATATATGCAAAAAATATCATTAATTTTTTTGCTCTATGCACCCAAATGGCAATTTTGAGCGATTTTTGACAAAAATAGGTCCTGGTCCTTTTGGGTTTAAAGGACAAACCTACCCAAAGAGCATGGTTTTAGTTCTAATAATCTATTTTTTGTTCATTTTATTTTTTGGCCAAGATTGTTAAAATTGTAATTTTTGTGACAATTTGAAGGTAGCATCTTATGAGCTCCAAGAGAACGCCAATGACACCATGAATGTTTATCACTATCATCTCTAGTGTTGCTAAAATTTTCATACTATTTAAAAAAAATTATATTTATTATAATTTTTACAAAGAAATTATTATTTGTAAACCATTTAAATTTCATTTTATTACTTGTAATTAAGAAAAAATGAAGTTAAATTTTGAATATGTAATGCTACATGAGAAAAATATCAAATTTTAGAAAGGGGTGTTTTTAGTATACAAAGCTAATGAAGTTTGACCAAACAAGAAATATGAATTGCTAAAAGAGTACATGCAAAAGGGGTTTTTTGGAACAAGATTGCTACCAAGCATCACTGCACTGGCTCAAAACTAAAGCCGGGGTGATGTCTGACATGCTGAAACCTGTAAGAGTGAATGGACCCGCAATACACCCGTAAATTTATATTTACATCTTTGCTTATTGAGAAAAAAAAATGAAAGAAAAATCCATTTGCACAAAATGAGATAGACTACAAGAAATCCTCATCAGCAAGCAAACCCACAGTAGGAACTGAAAGACAGAATTTGATTCCAAAGCAAAAGAAGAACGAGTTCAGCTTAACCCTTAAACGTCGAGGAGGACATTTGGCATTTGATGGATGACAGAGAATCAACCTAGTAGGACAGAAGTGTAACTATTCATCCTTGGAATTTTTGTTGTAAAAAGGGGAGGTCATCTATAGTTCTTTGACTTCTAATGAGTACTTTAGTTATTCCTTAGGCCAATGATTCACACGGTAATGAAGAGGGGCTGATTTCCAAGGTCACCCCTTCGTCCTTTAAGGGCTAATGAGAAGAAGTGAATCTAAATCACAAGTTTCCATTGCACAATTGTATATGTTAAGTACATGTGAACATTGACAGCCAATATTCACTTATGCAAACATGCTCTAATCCGAAAGAAATTTGCAGAAACCTCTACAAGATTATTCTTGACCATTCTCCATACTTCAAAGTCCCATTAAGGACCGTGGTTGATTTGGGGGGTGGGCAATTCTTTGTGTGGCCAACTGGGAGCAATTTTGAAACTTTTGAATGCAAGTGCCTATCGGAGATCTATTCGTACGGATGGAAGTGTTGCGCATGTTATTGGATTTAGCATTGAAATTTTTGGTGAAGGTGCATTGTAAAGCAGGAATTTTTAGCAAATCTTAGTGTAATTTCAGCCCCTGTTGTCTTGGTTTTTTCAACCCTCTGGCCACATGCCACCTCAGATTGACCTAGTTATTGTCCTAAACTCTTCACTTCCCAATTCCCCATACTTGTCTCTTTTGCCACGTCATCAGATTCATTGACATGCTCTCTCTACAAACCAAAAAGGACCCAAATCGACCACAGAATGGTCGACCGGTCCTTAATGGGTTATGGGCTAATGAGAAGAAGTGAATCTAAGTCACAAGTTTTACTGCACAATTGTATATGTTAAGTACATGTGAACATTGACAGCCAATATTCACTTATGCAAACATGCTCTGATCCGAAAGAAATTTGCAGAAACCTCTACAAGATTATTCTTGACCATTCTCCATACTTCAAATTCCAACATTGCTAATATGTAAATATGAAAATGCGAGCATGTGAGCTTTGAGCATACATATACATAAATAGATATACTACAATCATTGAAGGTGCTTATAATATAGGTACCTATATCATAGTTACACTATAACCATAGAAGGGGTTTCTATAATATAGACACCTAATATAACATAGGTGTATAGTCTTCTAAGTTCATGTGCTCATGCTGCTAAGCTCACATAAAGCAACTCTCCTTCAAAGTCTAAACACACACATCCCTTTGCATTGCTACCGCCTCCACAATAAAAATATGAAAACCAGTGCAAAACTGCAAATGAGAAGCTGGAAAATCAAGTCAACAAGTGATAGTACCGGTATAAACTCTATCTCGTTGTACTACTATGGGATGAGTAACTTACAACTACCCCTGCGGACTTTTCTTCTTATGCAATTGGCTTTCCCGTACCTTCAGCAAACCAAGGAAAATCAACCCAACTGTAAAGAAGAAGAAGAAAATAGGAATGAGAAACACTAATAACCAACCCCACTGTAATTTCTTTTTCTCAAGGCCAGGTTTGATTCGTATTTTTTGGAAAGGATTTTGCAACTCGGGTTGCTTTTTGTCAGCAGAGGCCCGAGAAGAACAGATCGAGTAAGTTGGGCTGTGCGATCGATCGCTTGGGACTGTAAGCTGAGAAATTAAGGGAAGGTTGGTAACTCCGCGGACACGTACTGGTAGCAATTGCATACATACAGAGTTGTAATGAGACTTCTGGCAAGCGCAGCAGCATAAGCTCCACTGCTCGCCCTGCACTCCGAAGCGCAATTTCGCACTCAAATACTCCGTACAACTCAGGCCTGTGTCTCAGGCGTCGATCTCCCTGCACCGGCGTTTACTACTACGCGTTTTCTACTACCTCTGTACGTTTCTGAAAAGACCCGTGTTTTATACTACGTCTGTACGTTTCTGAAAGGACTCGTGTTTCCTTTGTAAAACTCAAAGGAAACACGTGTCTCTTTCAGAAACAGAGGGAGCATATTCAGCGGGCTCCTGGATTCGCTGCAGGACACCGAATTGCACTCCACTCCGCATTCCGCAATGGACTTTTGGGGGAGGGCGAGGAAAGCTTATCTTTGGATTGTTTAATGGCGGCTCCTTTGTCTGCCACCAATGAAAAGAATTTCTAGAGATCCGGGGCGTTTTTCAACCCACACAGCGCACTGGCAGCCTCAAAAAAAATACTTCCTCCACACTCAGCTATTGTTTAAGAAATTATAATACTGCAGTGTCGATGGCAGGGCTTTTTTCTTCATTTTGTATGAAGTGCCAAAGGGGCAATATAAAATGTTATAGTGGTGCTCCGAATTTCAGCATTCATTCACATATTGAATAAAAAATATCACATGTCTCTAATTCTATTTTCATCCACAATTTGGCGATTTCATCCAAGATTTCTTTTTTAATTTGATGATTTCTGGTAAAAAACTTCACAATTTTTTGCCATTTTCTAGCCAATTTTTTTTTTCTATTGCAATTTGGCACTAAAAAGCCAAAAAAAAATGGAGTCCATATATCCAATGGATGAATAGGGATTTTGCTCTAAACAATTATGTCATTACCACCAAGGATGATTACCACCTTATTTCAAATATTAATTCAGAATTTGCAAATTTCATCATATGTGGCAAATAAAAAATTCCAATATTTTCCCAGGTGCAAATTGCAGGGCAATAAGGTAGGAATACCATAAACGGTTAAAATAAGCCATTTCATGTTGTATGATATAGAGAATTTGCTGAGAAATTGAGTTCAATGTGCGCAAAAATATGGATGAAGAAGAATACAAAAAAGGATTTTTTCTGTTTTTCCCTCAATAATGATTATTCTATTCAATATCAATGTAAGTGTGCATTTTTCATTCGAACCCATTCCCGTTTCATAACTCCACCTAAAATGTTTATCGTTAGAACTTGTTCATAATTAGGTGTGAGCCAATCATGTGAGCAAATCAAATCTTTTTCAAATTGACAATAGAGCCAACTATTGTCTATTTTAGGACACCCCTTTGTTCCATTAGATGAGGCTTTTCCATTTTAGAAACCTTCCAAAGGAGGATCTGAAATTTTTTTTCTACAAATACGGATGGATTAAAAAATTGTTTCTATTTTGGAGTAGTTGATTTTGTATTTTATGACCTTGTTTGGATAAGTCAAATATTCCTATTCCAAATTATCAAATCAAAATATCCAAATTTGATACTTTGTAGTAAATAATTTGTTCCAATATTTTTTCTTGAGCCAAAAATTTGGCAAGGAGCTCCAATTTTTTGCCTTTTAAAGACAACTTGTACCACTACTATACTAGAGTTTCATGTGAACAAGCATAGGTTTGAAGGGCATCCTTGCCCTTTAAAATGACACTCTTGCATTAACTAATCTAAAGTGAAAGGCATCAACAATTTTTCTGCTTTCTATTTCTAAATGTGTGTTTGTGTGTATGTATATATATATATATATATATATATATATATATATATATATATATATATATATATATATATATAATAACTATAGAAATCAAGCAAGTATGAAGTAAAACCTAAAAATATAATGTTCAATCTTGTCCACAAATTCAAGGTCTAGAATTGCGGGAAGTATTTGGGACATGTCACTTTCACCTTTTCACAAATACTTTATGTGTTGAGTTAGCATTCTTGAAGGACACCTTTGAAAGTTTTGTACAATTATGTCTAAGGACTTTCATATTGCCTACAAAAAGTTAAATGCAATTTGGTTCAAATAAAAGTGTGTGAGTAAATCCCTCTAGAATGACACTTTGAGCGTTCCTTGGAGGGAGGGAATTTTGTCTAATTCTTGTATTAGAAAAAACCCATTTGAGTTTATTATTTACCAAGGAGGGTTAAATTTGGAATGCTTGAATTATATTTGGAATCTAGAAGAAGTAACAAAATACAAATCTAAACAATATAATATAGAGAGCACTTTTTTTATATTTATCTCCAACAATCTCCAAACAATGGGAAAAAAAACTAAAAAAATTTGAAAAGTATGTCCTTTTTGGAAAGCTCATAGCACTACTCTAAACAACTCCCATTTAAGCCCCTCCTTGCATTTTGTGCATAGCTCCTCTTAATGATCTGCAATCAAAATCATGAAAAAAATTCCCAAAGGTTACTTATAAACTTCCAAAGGTGAATACCTAATAAAAAAACAAAAGTTCTTTCATGATTTTTTAAAGTTTAAAAGTTTTTCAAGGAAGAAGTAAAAAAGAAGGGAGGTAAGAACTTTGACCTCTAATTTTGGTGTCAAATGATAAAGAAAAACACATGTAAAATTAAACAACAATTCTTGCAGGATTCACAATTTTGCATTCATATTTTTTATCAAACCCATCAGACAAATGACATGTTGAGAATACCAAACTAGCCATGTGAAAGACCTTTTAAGCTTATATGCACAAGTATTAGGACTAGAATCACGTGTGCAATTCATTCTTGAAATTCAATGAAAGATTCCAGTGGAAGCCAAGAGAGTTTGGGGCCCACGAGGAAGTGATGCTTAGCAAAGACTTGTATATCAATGGTAAAAATATAGCATTACATTATAGTATCTAAATTTTAGACTTCATCACTTCAAATTTGATCCACATTGACCCACATTGATCCAGGATTCGAGGAGCACAGTGAAAATCCAAGTGGATTTTGGACTGCCAACAGTCTCTATTAATTTTCCCCACACTATTTTTTACTTTGGCTATCCAAAAATCAAACCCATCAAAAAATTGCCTCATTTAATTGATGAATTGAATTTTTTTCAACATAATTTGGACATGTGGTTGTACAAGAAATATATTATGTATAAACTTGAGTTTTCAAAATATGTCAATATCTAGTGCATTGAGCAAAAAAGATTTTAAAAAAACTATTAAATGTATCTAAACATATAGAATTGCTCTACATTATCATGGAAATTGGTGGAAAATTTCAAAAATATTGCTTCTGTAGATTTGTAGAATTAAATAGAGGAGTACCAGCTTGTGAGTGTAGAATCTACAAGCACATGAGTCTAGGAGTTTATATTCTAGAGACCTTTTATAATTATAGGTGTCTATGCTATAGGCACCTATGTTAGAAACCCCTTCAAGGCTTGTAGGCTCAAGTCTTTGCATTCATGTGCTAACATTAGATTATATGAAGCGAGGGAGTTAAATGAATAAATTTTCTTCTACACATGTCCAACAAAGTTGGTCAACTTTATCTCTACTTAGATTGTCTTTTATTGTATATACAATTGCATCCTAAATCATGTTAATTATATATTTGCCAAATCCTGGAATTAAAAGAAGTGATGTGCTTATGACATTCAAACTGATAAAGTTGTTTAAAAAATTTGGATAATATAAGTTTTGATTTGTGCACATATCTGACTAGGAAAAAATTTATTCTTACATAGGGCATACATGTCTACACTTGTGTCATAATTTTAGGAAAATCCATTTAAAATTGATTTTGTAGAAGGCTATCCAATGTTTTAAAAAGATTGGCATGATTTTACTAATTTTTTAGTTTACTAATAATTATTACAAAATTAATAAACTCATCTTAATAATTATTTTGATTAAAAGATAAATTTAAACCAAACTTTGTACAAACACTGAATTTATTTTTAAAATAAATAGAAAAAATGATTAAAAAAACTTAAAATTTTGTAATTTTGTAATATTTTGTGAAATGATAAAAATGATAAGTTACAAAAAAATATCAACTAATGAAATATTGCTGACATTAAATGACTGCAAATACTCATTTGGGAGGTATTTCATTCCAAAATCTCTCCATAAAGAATACAATGTGATATATGCTTTCCAAATTTTATATGATTTATTAATTAGAAAAGGTACCTCAATGCTCAACGACGCTAGAATGCGAGCAATGAGCGGTGAGCGGTGAGCGGTGAGTAGTGAGCAGTGAGCAGTGAGGTCAAAATTGACCTAAAATATTATATTTTTGGAGAAGATTTAAAAAATTTATTTTATTTTTATTAAATAATTTTTTAAATTTTATTAAAAAAAGAATTTTTGTAATCCATTACCGTGGTTTAGAAATGTTTTGAAGTGATTTTCCAAGCGCTAATGGGCGATGAAATTCCCTCACATGAAAGAAAATGTTGAATTTTGAGAACGTCTCTATTCCAACTTAAGAATGGAACTGACTACTTCATACCGCTGATTGGATGAACATTTTCGGATGATATATTTTTTGGATGTACAGACTTTTTAGATTTACGACGTTTTGGGTATAGAAAAAGAATTTCATCCATTGTTGCAAAAAAAACTCAATGAACCACATGAACTTCAGTGGGTGCAAAAAGTGAACCTTGGGTGAAAAGAACCCATTAGATATTACATTGAAAAATCTACCTTTTGTTGCATAAGATGGATGAGTGAGCTACAAGATTTAAAAGAATGGATAAAACATTTTTCTTTACCAAAGAGCAGTTTAGGCCCATTATATGGGGGAATATATATACTTTTTTTGTATTTTTTTCTTTTCCACGAATGGAAAAAATAAAATTCTATGTCCAAAATACATTATTTATGTCCTAATAAAATTTTACCAAAAAAAGAACAAAAACACTGGCCTTCACAAATTCATTGTGAAGGCCAAAAGGCCTCCTCGGTGCCGAGGAGGCCTTTTTGCCCTACAGATTTTTGAGAAATTCTAGACATAAACAATAAAAAGGGGCAATAACGTGCTAGGACTATTTTGACCAAGAAAGAAAAAAATTAGAGATTACTATGGCGGAGTAGGGTTTGTACTTCATCAAAGCTAAGACTTGGTGCATGTATGTACTTGTCGTCCTCAGAGTTTGCCTTGCACAAGAATCGGTAGACATAATACAAGTGTTTGCAGTTCATCCATGCTTTTCGTTTGCCCAATGCTCCAGTGCTCATTGTAACAAAATCCTCGCACGTGCAAGACGGAAAGTCACATAAAGCAACAATATATGTCTTCTGTTTGGGATAGATACCTGAATCCATAGTAATGATTCTACCATAACCAGGATATGGAATTGGCGTCACGTTCTTCACAGTAGCCTTGACATTTCGGGCTGTTTCCCACTTGTTGCGATGGTCTACAGTAGGGGCACCTTCAGAGCGCTTGATGGTCCTGCCATATCGCTTGGTAGGATGTGAAGCACCGTCTGACGGCCTTGGACTCACAATGTCAGCAATAGCTGATGTGGATGAGTTATGGAAGAGGCGCCGGGGAGACATGTCGAAGTCTTTTGTTTGTAGTTGAAAGCCTCCCTCTTCTAGAACGAGGATCTCACCTTTTGTCAAATGGGTGCCACGAGCAACATGCCAAATCGTTGGAAGAATGGGCCAGTCATACATCCACTTGAGTTTGGATCCGTGAACACATCGCAAGATATCATCGGGGCAAAACCAAAAATCAAAAATGATGATTGCCCTACTTCCATACTCGGTCATGCGACCGTTATAAGTTGGAGCAGGAGTACCATTCTTCTTGTCCTTACAGACAAGTGCACCACATTTTTTCTTCTGCCCCACTTGAATGCTGTGACATTTCTTCCCCACCTTCTTGCAACGTGCAATGTGCCATTGCAATGGATTGCACTCTGTCTCAAGAATAGAAGTAGCATGCGGAAGATAGGATGGTATAGATTCAGTGGGAGTGGCGATGACGATCGAAGTCCCAGCGTCAGTTCGGGCTCGCGTTGAACGGGTTTGAACACGGGGATGGGAAAAATTAACTTTGTCATGGCGGTGGGAGTCCTCTTCTGATCCGGGTGGCAAATCTAACTTTCGTTTGCTTGATCCAAAGACTTCTTCCCCTTCCAAGTGGGGAACCCTAGTGGTGAATCTATCTGCCCCAGGAAGCATGCTAATTGCGGTAGCAATCTTTACCGAGTCGTTTGACCTTCTGGCAGCCCGAAGACGAAGCTCATCGAGGTGGGGCCTAGTGCCAGATGCATGACCTTGAAGGAACGCCCAATAATTGGTGGATTGCATCATGGCATGCATCATGTCATCCGTTGTAGCTACATAGAGGCAAGTCCCCCGGTTGCCCGACATTTGCAACCACTTGTTATGCACTGTCTCCGCGAGGTTGCAGGATGGCATTTCCACCAATTGCTCATTGTCCAATTTCTGTATTACACGGCACACATTCAAGGCTTTAGTACAATAGTGCTGGAAATGAAATAATATGATTTGCTTAGAGTTAGGGTTAACAAGTATAGCTACAGCGGGGGAAGCAGAGTTACAAATTAGGGTTAAAGGGTTGAGGGTTATACCATGTCTATGAAGCCTCCCTATTGGCAATAACGGAAGTGCCAGAAACCCAACCAGTCGTCCAATTCACACACTGCATCCTCAGAGGCCGCACGCGATGAGAGCCACCAACCTTTGATGCCGAGGTAAAGTTCTTCCGCCTCTTCAAATGTCTTGGCGTCCTTGTATTGTCGGCAAAGGCGGACATGTTGTTCTCGAAACTCCGGTTTGATGAGCTTATTGGTGTGTCTGTTCAAGGATGTCACCCAGTGAAGCAAACAAGATCTTTCTCTGTCCACCATCTTCACAGTTGGGTCGCCATTCCCATAGATGACACGGACAGCGTTCCAATTTGCTTGGGCGCTGTCCGCCATGAAGCCTTTGAAGTTAGGGTCTGGGATTCCGTGGCATGCCATCAACTTGTTCAACGACTGCCACATCAACTTCTGGGATTCGACATCCTCGCTCTGCATATCACAAACGGCGATGCTCATCACACGGCAATACTCAGCGTCATAGACATGGGCGGCCATTGTAGTCCAGCCCCTTACTCGTTTGACGTGGACAAACATAATCCAAGAGTTCTGGAGGTCTCCACCAGGTTGCATACGTTTGACGAGGTTGACACCACTGCCCGGGCCTTCTTCCGACATTTTGAACAGGTACACCTTCTCTTGACCTTGCCCTGGAAAGACACTGTCTTGGATATATGCGTAGGGACTCTTCAATTTCAGTTTGATGATATTGTCAAGTGGTCCCCCATTAGCAGTCGGTCGGAAGGAAGAGATAGCATTTTTGATGTTTGGAGAACTAAGAATCTGAAACCTCTCCATAACCCTGACCAGGGAATCTCCACAAAGCGGTTCGGGTGTGCCCTCCCGGTCAAGTGCAAAGATCTCATTTGACAAGAATTCTTTACTAGCAGCTAGAGCAATGGCGGAGTTCTTCGCAATAGGGGTTTTGGAGACTTCGTTACTTACAAGCTCAATGACTTTCTCAACGGATTGACGACAAGTACCCTTAGCAACAGGATGTTGGTGTGTACTAATATGGATGCAAGCCCTACCAATACCAATTTCGTTGACAATGTAATACATTCTAGACGGACATGATTCAAGGCAAGATGGAGGAGACTTACAAATCCGGCAAACTAGGGTCGAGTTCAGCGGAGGGATATCTCCAAAAGGAAAGACGTGCAGCGAAAGGCCCTCCCAGTCTGTTTCGTTATGTGAGCCGCTACGACGTAACCTCGGGCAAGCAGTGTTCTTACATTGTAGGTGACCAACATAGCTAGAAGATCGAAACGTGAGACTGAAATCATTCACAATGTTAGTCGTGTACGTTTTGGTCCATGCATGTCCATTGAACCGTTTATCCATGCCTTCCATTTGGCGAGCTATAGATGAAGAAGTAGAAGAAGGAAGAGGAGGGAGCTCGAAAAGCACATCCCCATTAAATTCCAGTGGTAGGTACTTGACCTTTTCGCAACGTAGAGTATCTAGATTTAAGAACTTCAGGTCATTCTTCCCACGTGGTCTAGTTTGCAATTGCCTAAGGCACTCAAGAACGGAAGAGGTTTCCTTAGAACGAGGTAAAGGCGGTCGGGAATTTAGCGAGGGCAAGCTCGAGAGGGACTGTGATTTGCTCTCTTCAGGTTCTACGACGGTTTCAGTGATTGGAGAGAGAAAAGAATACTCCGGGACTCGATATCTAGGAACGACATCGTCATCAGATGACTCACTCAAAAGAATGGTGTCATTCTCAGAGCCCTCAAGCTTGACAGAAGCTGGGAATGATGTGTGGATTGTGGACTTCCTAGACTCTGGGGAAAAAATTGAGGGACTATTCATTGGATAGCCCAGAACTCTGAATTTCCCAGCCGGAAGTCTCCAGGTTAGCTCTGTATCCTTAACTCTTTTCTTCTGCAATACTGTTGAAACTACTTCTACACCTTGGGCATCATAAACTTCCTGCTCTAACCACATGGATGTTCGAAGTAATCTAAAGCGCTGAGAGAGCATTGCCTCGGAGATCCATACGACACCATCATCATCCACAGGCAGTGACAATGGAACAGAGCGGTCCATACCGTGAATGAAAGCCACGGCCATAATGATTGAGTACAGGGTATTGGTTTGGAAAGATGATGCTCTATTTTGGGAGGCGTCGATTTGTAGAGAATGTAGCATACGCGAGGGTAGTAGAATTGTGTAGAAGGTCAAATTCTCTGTAGCTGTTAAAAAAAAATAAATGACAGTACTGAGGAAGGAGTTACATGGCGATTTAGGGTGATTAAGTATCTTGGTGAATTTTGATTTTAATAGAAGCGCAATAATGACATTTAAAACAATGATGTCTTGTTGGCGGTTGTCAGAGGCGTATTTAGAATGCCGTTACAAAAATCTAGCATAGATTTGGTAACATTTCAAATTCCATGTAAGTGAGATGGCAGGAACATTCAAAATGCAGTCAAGCATTGCATCCGTTGAGAGTTTCCAAAATGTTATCGGCGGCGTACTAGTTAAATTAGTGAGTATAAGTTAGTCAGTAAGAAGTCAGTTACATGGCAATATAAAAAGAGAAATAGAGAGACTAGCAATAAGCAAATGATGCAAGTAGTTCTGTGGGTCAATGGGAGTAGCCATATAGAAAGGGAGTAATGCAAGAAGAGCCAAAAAGAAAGACACGGAAGGGAGGTCTCAGGTTTTCCACTAGGAAACAACTTCAGAGGTCTAGGATGGCCAGACGTTATCAAACCAGGTTTGGAGAAGGGAGAAGAACATCTTTGGCTGCTACGTTCGAGTTGTTGGGTACTGGAGCCGAAGTGGAGGGGGGCAAGATTGAGAGTGCTAGGCTGAATGACAATTCCAAGAACAATTTGATAGAATCTCAGTATGATTCCTTAGTTCACTCTGAAGATGAAAGAGGGCAATTCAATGGTGCTGAAGAAGAGGAGTTCGAATCATTGACTCAATTATCCGGTTTTCTAGGAAGTGCGTCGGACCAAATTCGTCATGTAAGTTTTAAAATCTATTGTTTCCTTTTATGTTTTGGTTATAGAAGTTATAGGTGAAAAGTATTGCTTGGAAAATCCTTGTTTGGCAGCCTATTATTTTGATATATTTGCGTTTCTCAATAGATATTATGGATAATGTGCTCCTATAGAGGCTGGGTAGAGATTGGATAGTGTTAATGATATAAGCCTTGAACGATAACCCTAGATTTAAGTGGTGATTATAAAAGACTGACGTGATTGTAACCATTAAATCCGTAGCCATTGTCGAGGAAACTGTGCTTCCTTGATCAAAACTGAGAAGGTGATCATATTGAAAATTTAACCGTAGGATCTTACTCTTAAACTATTTGGAGATGACGTAATGAAAATGCCTTCACTTTTGATCCAATGGCGGGAATGAAAATTGCGGAAATAACATACATAATTGTAATCCGTAGGGACACTTGGAATGAAGGGCTCAACCCCTAAAGAACCGTTGTTACCTCGAGGGACAAATGCATTTAGTAGTCATAAGCTTTGTAGTCATATAATTGCTTTCACAATCGGTTTTATGTGGCAGAAGTTACGCCCAAATAAGATCAAAACAATGGACGGAGGGCAGTTAAAACAGCATAAGGGATTAGAACTCTTATTAATAGTATTTTATTCCCATCAATTATATTTTTGACTATCTAGAAAGCCTTCATACATCTCATTTGGGTTTGATAGTAGAAAGTTTAGGATATTCTTGGTTTTTGAGTAGGTCGAGCATCTTATTGATAAAAATAAATACTAAGATTCTGAGTTGGTCGAGCATCTTATTGGAAAAAATAACTTTTAGGATTCATTTTTGAACGGATTTTATAAATGGGAAACTTAAATATGTCTTTCAGTCCAGTAGTAGAATTTCCAAGTTTTATAACTTTATTGTGGCAAATGTGCTCTAACAATTATATTACGAATTGTGAATTTTTGGACATTGTTGCATTGTAAGACTATTTCGGGATTAGGGCACATCGCATTTTGTCTTGAAATGTCTTACAGACATGAGTAAAAGAATGCTAAATATGCTAGTTTTCTAAATTAAAAAATGATTGTGAATCTTTCGGGCAACAATTCATAATCAAAGGCATTGGATAATACTGAGCAAAATGGAAAAGTTAATTTTCACTCTGCAGAAGCTTATATTTTTGAATCCATAGGGTCAAATGTCCAAAAAACTTTACAGCTTAATGTACTAGTGCGCAACAAGATCTTTAGGCTTGGTTAGAAATTTGAAATTCAAATAAATTGAGACATCAATATTTTCGCATTTGTGTAAGATGTTACTGTAGCCATCAAATATTTTTGATGGAAATGTAGCATCAAAAAATTTTCATCAATGGTCTTAATGTAGCCATGTGTTCATATTGAGAACTTAGATGAAAATCATTGATATCATTATAATTCATAATTTATTAGCGTCCAATGACCGTTCAAAAACCTTAGGCACTGCGAGGAACAATATTATGCGTTTATCTCTTAGTTTTCAATGTAAAAATAATAAAGTTAGCTATTAGTGTAGCTTATACCGGTTGCGATTTGAGGATAGAACCTTGAGACCTTCCGGTTATCGGTGTCCACCAAGAACGAGGTAGGGTTCCTTTCGGTGCTGGTGACCATCGGAGGTGTTCAGCTATTCAGCGTGGATTGCTTTCCGAACAGAGTTGTTGTTCCTCGAGAGATACTGCGATACTTGAGAGCGAGCTCAAGAGGGACTGCGACACTTGCACGGAGAAATTATGCATGCGGGGTCACCAATGAACAACGAAACCAGTCCGTTTCTGCGACGGGGAGGGAGCCATGTGGGTGAAAGAAACTAGTCCGAGGTAGCCGTTACTCCTCTTGTTTCCGTTCGTCTTGATTGTCCAGTTTTTCCTTGTCAGTGATCTTCGAGCTGCTCAAATTTTCTATTTCTCATGGTCAGTGTTGCTTAAGCTGCTTACGATGTTAGATTCTCGCGCGAGAGGTCAGCAAACACCAGACGTTAGTTTATACATCCTTGGGAATACTATCTAGATTGTGATCTATTGCTCGTGACATGTCCTGCACTTAGGGTTACTAAATCCAAAAAATTATACCATGCATCTTCTGCTTTGAATCCTAGAAAACCTCTAGTGACCAGCTTCGACGAGCTTGGGGTTTGTACATCATTTTTGCGGAGAGAAGTTAGGGTTCCATGAGCGTTAGGGTTCCACGAGGTGAAAGTTATGAATTTGGTCTTACTCGGCACCGAGGAACGCTTGCGAGGACTTGCTTGATTCGTCCAGAGCGACACAAGTGCTTCTCTGTGACGGGGAAGGATCAACACCAGTGCAAGTTTCCGGCGGATAAAAAGAGTCTGTTACACGATAGAATCCAGTCCGAGGTCGACGTTCCTGATCTTTTTGGTTAGTTTTCTTCGAGCTGTCCAACAGGTGCAACGAGGCCGTTAGTGTGGCCATCCTGATTTCGTTAGGGATTATGCCTGCAGCGCAGCATTCAAGGATATTGGAGCTCCCGTGCAAGCTCCTGTAGTCAAGCTTGCAGTGTGATGATTTTGGTATTCCAGTGCGGTGCTTGCTATTCAAAATTCTAGTTTAGTGTAATCTTCAGATCTGTTGTGTAATCAATTGTCCGAGTTCTGTAATCGCTGGTCAGGTTCTGGAAATTGCTGGTACTGTGAAGGCTTTGAGATTGGATCTCTGGTATCGCAATCCTATCATTGGTCTTCGTTCTTCAATCGAGTTCGAGTCCGAGTTCTTTTAAACCGCTAGTATCACTGGTCAGTGGTCCGAGTTCTGATCAATTGATGGTATTGGGATCCTAGCACTGGTCCGAGTTCATGGTCGAGATCATATCACTAATCCGAGTTTTGTAATCATTCGAATCGAGATCCTATCGCTGGTACTGTAATCACTTTTAGTTGGAATTCTTGAGCTTGACTGGGGATAAGATTCGACCACCGGACCGGTGAGGTATTCAGAATTCCACCAATGAATTGAAAATTACAAGACAGGCTGGACAATAGGACCGGTGATTCCATGTCTTGATTTTGACCTCCTCGGCACCGAGGATCCCTAACTGAGATTTCATGAATTGTTCCGGCCCGCCTGGACCCGGAGTGTATCGGTTAGAATCGTATCGACATCCTCTGAATCTTATAGCTTTCCCCGGACCTTCCCGCATTTTTAAGGTATCGGGTTGACCCTCCTCGGTGCCGTGGAACCCTGACGGAGTCTTCGAGTGATGAGTTTACCAATGCGCAAGGCAGGCAGTTCAGGAATTCACAAAGCAGGCAGGTCGGGGATTTCCAAGGCAGTCAGTTCATCAGTTCACGAGGTAAGTAGGCAGTTCACTTGAAATCTGCGGTATCAATTCAAACCTCCTCGGCACCGAGGAACCCTAAGGGAGCTATCCAGAATTTCACCGATCAACTGACAATTCGCAGGACAGGCTTCTTGATATTCAGAAGTTATCATAGGGTCCTCATCGGCACCGAGGAGGCCTTGCGGAGGCTTCTGAGATTCTCATGGGAGTCTTCTGAGAGCCTTACGGAGGCTTCTAAGAGTCCTGAGATTCCAAATTGTTCCTCCTCGGCACCGAGGTGCCCATACAAAGGATGACAAAATTATTTCAAACTAGTGTCCTGTTAGGAATGGATAGAAACTAGATTAGAGATTCTTTGTGTGATGCAGATACGGACTAATGGAGTGCATGTATCAACTAGTGAACGAGGTGTGATTAACAATTTCAGTGCGTTCATGTGACATGGAGGAAGTCGATAAACAATTGGCAGCTTTATTGGAATATATTGGGGAGAGCTTGAATACCGTTCTCGGCACCGAGGACGTTCAGCGAGGATCACCGTGGTGATGCTGTAACATGGATTACGTGGTGAATCCTGAGAACTGGCTATTGGGTTCATGAATTGGGGCAGTTCTGGTGTCATTAGCGTTTTGGTTTCAAGCTCCATTAGCGAATATTTTTATTGAATCCCAATCGTATCGCTGTTGTTTCTTTTTGTGGACCTCTCTGCTGTCCTCTTCGGCACCGAAGAAGCTTTTTCAAGCTGATATTGTGTTTGTGCGTTTCAATGGTGATGATACCTCATGGCCGCTTGCAACGACTCAATCAATGAAAACGCAATTTTGAAATCCAAGGATTAATTACCATCATTCTATCCTATGAATCGAATGATACTTCAGAGATTAGGTTTTTCATATTTAACGTTAATATTTGGTTATTTTGTAGATGAGCGCTGAAGAAGTTGCTGCATACAAATCTCATTCTTTGGGCGACGATTATGATGTAAGCTTCTTTTTGTAGTATTTCAGCTTGGGGTATAAAGAAGTCAATGTAATGGATAGTGCCTTAATTGGCTGCTTCGATGCATTTGGCAGATGGAGGACGGGAACAAGGAGCGTAAGTTTGTGCCGTTGCTGAATGCCGGTGACGACTGTGCTCCGCAGCTTGAGTCGATGCACAGTGTCGAAGAGGAGGACTTTGGCTTCAAAGGTGATGGGACGTCAGAGGAGATCCAGAAAGACGGTGTAGTGGAATCTCATGTTGTGTTGACTGTGGGTGATGAGACCACGACAGGAAATGAGGAGAGTTTGGCAAATGATATGATGGCTGGACTCAGCATTGATGAGGTAGAGAATGCTTTCCGCGTAAAGGGAAAGCTTGATTCTATTTCAATAATCCAAGAACTGCGGTTCAAGCCAGTTGAATCCTCTCGCTTGAAAATTCCACTTTGTAGAATGATTCCGCTGCCGTTGGTCCGACCAATTCTTCACTCCGATGTTCGGCGTTTAGAGGCGGAGTTTGTCCATGGCTATCGCGAAGGGGACAGGGTGTTCTACGTATCAGTATCAGATGATATTGGAAAATCTCAGCTTCTTACTGAAGAAATTATGGGGACTTGGGACGTGCATTGGGTTAAAGAGAATGAAGCATTTGAGCGACAATTAACTGATGATATCCACTTGTCATCACTTTCCGGCCATATATTCTTTGTTTGGGATGGAAACCATAGGTTTCAAGCTTGGAGTAATTATATCTCACGTCTGCATTCAGATGAGGCAGAATGGCATTTTTCAGTGGACTCTATTCTCCTGGCTTCAAAGGGCAGTACTGGCATTCTTTTGAATGCAATGAACGACGTAAATAGGTAGGTTTGTATGAATTATCTTCTAACTTGAGTTTGTAGAATCGATTTTGAGTGAACCTCTAACTACTTTGGATTATTTTTCAGGTCTACAGAGAATGCGCATGTGAAAACAAACCTGGTACATAAACTGCATCGCATAAGCTTATATGGGGTTTTGAGATTATCGAATTTCAAAGAGTTACTCACAGCAGCTGAGTAACGAGCTTGTGAGACAAGACCAAAACCATACCCATGGTATCCGTTGACTTCAGATGTCTTCATCAAATTCTTAAATTGGGTAAGACTTGTTTTCACGCCAATATGATATGTTGAATTTTCTTTCGTAATTTATGTAGCGTAGTCTTATTTGGGACGTGATATGTGCAGCAAGATGTCTCCGCCGCTGCAGATGAAGCTGCTTGTCTATACATGGAGAAGACTGCAAAGACAGACCGTACTGCTCGTGGCATACACGATGCAATGGAAAGTACCTCACAGGCAAGAGTGAAGTCCTATCGAACAGAGTTTGACAAAATGATAAGCGTGGCCAATCCCAAGCATGGCCCAAAGTTCCTGGAAGCGGTGAGAGAATTACTTTGCCCTCATATTCATTCAACTTATTGTGGACCCTAACCCATGGTTAATGCGCACTCTCTGTATTTCTATTAGTCTTCATAGAAGTGTCGCTTTCCTCTCTACCAAGACTCCAACTAATAACAAGCGATGTTGTTGTCTGTATTAGAATCTCGTAGCTTCATATCATAGTCAATATTTTATCCATAAAATTGTCATTGTTGGAACTTGACTCCATAATTTAGAAAATAAAGTCTTGTCTCTTTAACGATGTGAGCCCTTTACCAAATTTGTAAAGTCAAATAAGTTATTGTCTTTAAACCAATGAGTCGATTATATATGAATTCCAGATATATTACCATTGGAGCCAGTTCAAGAAGCCTGAGATGTCACTTGAGAAGCTCCAGAGGATTTCAACTACAATTGTGGAACCCCAGTTCAAGACAAAGTGGTTGAATTGGTGGAACTCCGGAGATATGAATAGTGTAGCGTTGCGATTTCCAGCAATTGGTGTCACAGATGACAAACTGGAAGCCTGGTTGACAAAGGCTGCTTTCTGGGCTCAGGTGAGGTATTTGATTTGAGATGTTCCGATCTCAGCTGCTAATTGCCCTATCTAAGCTGCTAAACAGTACATCGAGGTACTTGTACTTGTCATACAACTAATTTGTTTATTAATCATGCTTGTAGTTGGAGTTTGTTACTGTTGAAGCTGTGAACGAGACAATGAAGTCAGAGGGGATTATGGTGGACTGGAAAGAGAGAGATGATGTGGACGAAATTGAGGAGTACATTGAGAAATACCGCATTATACTGTGGGATCAAGCTTTCTTTTTCTTTTTCCGAAAGTCAGGAGAATACTATCGGTCAAAGCCATTTCTTTCTCAAGATGGAGCTAAGAGAGCAATGCAACGTCTTCAGTGCCGGTACATTTTTTACTGACCTTCTCAACTGAAATTTCATACGACCCAGGTGTTGTGGATTAAATGTTAGAATTGGGCATAAGGCATAAGCTGGATATGATATGGCCTCCTCGGCACCAAGGAGGCTGTTTTGGTGACTTACGTAACATATTGCTTGGCTTGGCTGAACAACAGGAATTTTTTAGGATTTAATTTTTCGGAGAATTGATAGTTTTTTAGTTGTTTTGGTATTCAATATCCATTTTTAGTTGGATTGATTTTATAATTTAATTCCATTTATGAACTTGATCTTTATATATTGACCTTGACGTATTGCATTTTAGACGTCGATAATGGTCGACAGAGTAAACCGATTGTTTTGTCCTACGATACCTTCAATAGCTTACTTGATATGCCAAGTACTTAAATTCCCAGAGGATCATAATTATCATATTATTATCTAACTTTGCGTTTATCTCTGTTGAAGGTACTTCAAAAGGGAACTCCTGGGAAAGAAAGCAATCGAGAAGAAGTCTTTTCCAAAATTATTTGGAGGTTGGTTGGAGAAAACATTGAAGGATGCATATATGTTTACACCTGGACAGGTACGTGGATTCAACACTATCGAGCACACAGCATGTCCATGGTATTTGGAATGCCCGAAGAAGTTCATTCCGAGCGAAGAAGAATTTGAGAAGGCTCTTCAGGCATCCTCAACCCCAATGCCTATGGAAGATTCTGATGCAGATATGAGTGAGGATCCCCCATCCGAGGCAGAGTTGAAGAAAACTACCAAGAAAGGTAGAATGACTAAAGGTTCAAAAAAGACAACTGAGACCAAGAAGGCAATTGAGACCAAGAAGGCCTCAGATAGTAGTTCAAAAGGCAAGGGTAAGGATGATGCAGTAGTTGTTGTGAGTGATTCGGAGACTATTTATGTGGCCCCCATTAACCCTGGCATGTTTAGTAATTCAACACATTGTCTCCCAGAATCGCTTTCAATGTCCACGGAGATCTTTGCACCATCTCAGCTTTATGAGAAGACTGCTAAACGCATTGACACACATGGAGTAGATGCCAAAGTCCTCCTTTTGAAGACTTCTGTTTACTCTATCATGCAGCTCATGGTCAAGAACCAGGAACCTTCCCCTGAGTTCTCACAGCTTTTGACATTTGCTCAGAAGGTTTGGCTCTAATGCTCTTCTGTATTTCCTTAAATTCTTTGTCATATTCTTTATTGTGTGCCAATACATGTTCTATATATAGTTCTCATTCTGTTGGTAATTGCATAGGTGGGTCGTGGTCATCAACAACTCCTTGGCGGTGTGCCCAAGAGAGAGGCTTGTCTTGATCTTATCGTGGCAAATGTGCCAGATGGTCTTCGAGTCCCAGATATGGGATCTTCGGTCCCTACATGGAATACATTAGCAGAGGATTGGCCAGAATCCATTTTTGAGGTGGCTCGTAATACTCTCCAAGATGATGGGGCGGTTATGCTTTTCCACCCTGATATTCCAGATGTCCGGCTAGCAACGGATGCTCTTGCAGAAGCTTACAGTTTAACCACGTTGTATGATTGGTGGGGCGTCAACGATATGGTACTCACATCATACAGAGACCACACTCGCACGGTAATAGTTTAAAGCCTTTCTATTCCATCGATTTATCCTTTTATCCTTCGCATTTCATTATTGGGTCAATTTTGTACCATTTGAGACTTTTCTTCGAAGATGGTGTTTTGTATTCACCAGTTATTCACTGTTCTTCTTGAACTTCAGCACATTCTGTGTCTTTACTTCATGGGGACGTTACTGATTTTTCTCCTGCTAATATGTTTATATTTGTTTTTTAGACTAAGCGGTTTTGGATTATCCTTTACATGAAAGAGTCATAATTTGACAATCCAGTTCAGTCTAACTTCTCTATTGAAGTCAACCGGGAACTCAGTAATTTGGGCACTGATATTGTGGGGCAAGGTGCCCTTTACAACTACACTAATTCAGTTACGGCCTTGAAGAACGGGGATAATATGTGGAGAGGAGCTCGTGAAAAAGACCAAGTTCTTTTGCAACTTTTTATTGAGAGCTTTTCCAAACCTGGGGATGTAGTGTTGGATTGCAATGCATCAACTGGTAAAATCTTCACTCTTGATTTGTTTTTAGTTTTTGTGAGTTTCTACCTTTCACCAATTTGCTTTGGTTTTAATGCGACGTATTTGTTTTTTTCTAGGCTCCAGCGTTCACGCTTGCCGTCGAAGTGGACGTCATCTCATTGCTCTCGAGTCCGATGAAGAAATCTTTGAGGTTGTTCTAGTTCCACTCTGCACTGCGGTTTCCTCCGAGGGCTCCATGGGGAAAAAACGGAAGGCACCACCAGCTTCAAAAGGCACCCCAATGGAAAGAGCTACGAAGAGGATTGCGAAGAATCGCATGTGTACGTAAGTTCTACCCTTTTTTGATTTGCTCCTATTTCAATTTTATTTCCTTCAACAATAAAAACTAATTTCTTTTCATTGTTTTCCATCTCTACAGGTTGGTAGACTTAATTCCAAGTCCTCCAAGTCCGTTGTCATTACCATGTTACATTGAGGCAATGGCCATTGACCTAGCGAACGTGGATAGTCCTACAAAAGTCAGTACTTTACCTCGGTATGATCCGAATGTGCGTAGGTACATTGACTATGAGGCAAAAGAGGTTACTGTTGTTACTAGCAGCACTGAGAGCGGATTTAGTGCCACTTCGAGTGATGCATCTTTTGTGTGTGGTAGCAGTTCAATATATGTTTCTAAGTCTTGACTCTTGTCATTGTATGCTTTCCTTAATTCCATGTAGTGAGACTAAAAGGGCCACTACACTTTATTTTGGTACTTTATCTTGTCTAATTGTCTTTCATTGCTTCCATGTCTTTAGAACTTCACTGATAATGGATTCTTTCAATATGCTTGATATCATTCGCCACCTCTCTTATATACCATCATCATAATGCCTTTTTGGTGTTTTTAGAAATTCATACATTACATTAAGTCATATCTCTTTGTGTCTACTTGGTTCTTTTGTATTGTTTACCACCAATTTGTGTCGCTGCATGTATTGCAAAATGTTTAGTAACCCCTCAACACATTGGAGGCTGAAATAATGACCCTGGGGTTGTAGCAAATTTTTTTTGAAAGTCTGGATCTTCAAATCTTTTTTGATAGAATTACGCACCTCATGACAACCTTATTTATGCCCAAAAAATAGAAACTTGTGTTGAGGTAGGGTTGTAATAGAGCTCAACCCACCTCAATACCCACAAAAAATTAAAACTTGTTTTGAGGATATTGCGTTTATGCCCCTCAAAGAATTTCACTATTGAAAAACAAAACATTGAAATTAACACAAAAACTTTGAGGGCCGAAAGGCCTCCTTGGTACCAAGGAGGCCTTTTGGCCATCAAAGTTTTTGTGTAGGGCAAAAGGCCTCCTCGGTACCGAGGAGGCCTTCTGGCCCTCATAATTTACTTGCAATTTCAGACCTAAACAGTAAAAAAAAGACAACAATCAAGTCCCACACATATTTACATTTTGGGGGGGGGGATATTTCATTCATCCTTATTAATCCACATTCATCCACATTCATCTTTACCAATTTATCATCCATCCACTTCCGTTCGACTTTTTGGAAATAATGATTTCTACTATTTCGAATCTCCCCTTTTGCCAACAATTATTTTGTTTTTTTCCACGGATATGGGGGTTAGTTTTTACCAAATTACACACTTTTAATCACCTGAATTCCGTGGTCATAGGGTACTGCATCCAACTCAAAAAAAATTCTCACTGCTCACTGCTCACATTCTAGCATTCCTGCCTCAATGCTTGTATGCCTTACAGGCATCCTCAAAAGGACCAGTATACTGCCCTTTTAAATATAACTTTAGTTTTTTATTGATAATTAGGACTTGGAATTCATATCATTGAAGTGCATTCAAAAGTACTTTGAGTAGGTACAAGAAATCCTAAATTTAAACACTTGACAATGGAAATAAACCACTTCAAAGTACACAAAGACAAAAAATTTAGAATGTTGGCAATTCATGCTTACCAAAGCAAAATTTGGAGTGTAACTGCATCCTATTTTTTTTTTTTAATTTTAAAAAAACGGTGAAAGTACCAATCTTATGTCAAATTTTCAAAACATTTGTTCAACTTTTACTTTGTGTGAACCTATGGTTTGAGATTTCATGTGTATGTTAGACAATCACTTAGTCCTTTAGGAGTTAAAGTTTATAGTAGAGAATTAATTTAAAAAACTGGTGTTTACTTTTAAAATTATTAAACAGAAGACAAATGATATAAGTTGGAAGAAAAAACTAAATTATCAATAGTTTTGAAATAGAATTGAAACATGTCAATCCCAATGTAACATAGCTGTACCAAGTGATATATACCCAATATAGTTTTTTGTTTTGAAAAATTGTGAAAATTGAGTTTAGAAAAGCGAAACCAATACATATTTTTTTTATGAAGGTGCCCTCATTGCCTGTAAAGCAAAACTCTTCCTAACTTTACATCACTATTCCAAAGGATATCGAAAAAAAATTCCCATTTAGAAATAATGATACTACATAATATATAATCTTATTTCAATTTTTGAGATTATTTTTGTTGTTCAAATTAAAGCATTTTGAACTTAGGAAGGTATAATTTTCTCTCTAGATTACCAATAAAAATCTGTATTTTCCTAAAGCTAGTACATTCCCTTACCTCCAAAAAAAATTTCAAAAAATTATAGTATAATTTGGGATCGTAGGAAATTCTAAATTCAAAAACTCTCATTCTAGGATTGAAGTTTCTTGAGATTAACAAACAAACGTGTGAAGAGAACATGGTTACAAAATGGGATTCTATTAGTGCCCTAAGAGCTTGGAAGTCTGTAGAATTTAAGATGATGTACAATGGACTTTAGGATGATATTTTGTGTAATTAACCTTTTGCTCATCTAATATAATAGATTTTGGTTGTTTAAATTTTTTTAATAGAAATTAGGTGAATAATATTAGTACACAAAGGTATTGACAACTAAAGAATTAGTTCTTAAAATTAGATACTATAGTGCAAATTACTCTTTATAAGTCTTGTCTTGCACTTTTAAAAAATATAAAGTCATAATGGACCAAAGACTCAATTTGAATCATTATTTAACCACTAAAGGTCTTTCATGTTTTTGGGCCCCAAAATTGCTTTAAAATACTAATCTTCAAATCAAGACTAAATTCTTCATCTACATTATTTTATAACAAATCCAACTATAGGATCCTTCAGTTAACTTGTTAACCCCTAAAGTCTCGAGGGTGTTTTCTGCCAAAAATCACTCAAAACTACCACTTTTGTTGTATTCACTTAAGGAAACCACCTTTTAAAAAAAAAATTTAATCATAGGATCTTGTAATTGACTTGTCTGAAATTATATAGTAAAAATTTCATCAAATGTGACCATATGGATTGGAAGATATTAGCATTCAAAGTTGATCAAAAAGTGTTTTTTCAAGAAGATGCTTAAATTGCCCAAAAACTAAGATTGTCCATAACTTTCTCATCCCTAGTCCAAATAGAATGAATCAAAGCTTCGTGTATAGGTTAAAACATAATATTTTAGGAAAATTCAAAAAAAATTATTTTGACTTTTTGTAATTTTTTTTGGGCTACCCACCAATCTCCATTTCTTGCTCATTGTTCCATAACTTTTTCATCCGGCATCCAATTGAAACGAAAATTATATATCCACAAAGCTCTTACAAAGCTAAACAACCTCAAAAAATCTCAAAATTTTCACTTCAAATTCAGACAATAGGAACCTATCCAGACCCAAATTGTCCCCCGAGGGGACAAGCAAGGCTTTGGGGGTTAAAATACACTCTCCTAAAATTTGAGAATAAGAAATGGCTTACAAATTGCAAGATCATGATGCTCGGATTTCAAAAAGAAGTGTTTTCAACTCTTCTCAAACAATTAGATTTTGTCTTTCAAACTTTTAATCCAAAAATTTGTAGATCCTACAACTTGCAACTCTCCATAATACGTTGAAGGTATAAGTTGGAAATACATATTAAAAAATTCAGCAAAAAATAGTTCATATTCATGCTTGAAAAAAATAGTAAGTAGAAGAAAAAGAAAATGATTTGAAATACAAAATTATTAAAAATTTAGTTATGGAATTGAAGTATGCCAATTCTAATGGTTGTAATGTTATAATAAACAATTTACATCCTATGATAATTTGTTTCAAAAAGTATTGAAAATTGAGTTAAATAAATTACTTCTTAGTTTATTTTAGAATAGATATTCTATAATTATCCACAAACTAAAATTTTTCATTAATCAAAATGAAATGACTCAAACCTTTCCACATACATGTAAATCTAGTAGACCAATTTTTAATTTAAAATTTAAAAAAAAGTAAGTTTTTATAAACTACTTGTGCTACCCATTTTCCTAAAGAAACTACATAGCATACAACAACTTTTAAACCATGTACTTAAAAGTTATGAAAATTGTTGCGCTTCAACCCATAGAGTCCCAAGCCTATTTTTTCATTAGAAAACACTCAAAATTGTCATTTCTATTGCAAAGAGCAAAAAAATTTAGAAATTGTTTTTTTAACATATGTAACCATAGGATCTTTGTACTACACTAGTATAAAAATGCGTGGAAAAATTCTTAGAAACTTTGACTGCATAGATTGCAAGATATTTGCATTTAAAGTGAAAAAAACAATTTTATTTACACCTTGATTGACTAGATTTTTTGGCTTTGAATCTTCTTAATTAAATTTTTTTGTACTATTGATTTTGATATTCTAATTTTTTTTGTTGCATAGTTGAATTGAGAATCTAGAAAAAGAATCAACAAAAAATTACTTAATTTTCACTCATTAAAAAAGTGTTAAGCAGAAGTAGGTTCAAGATTGAAGGGATACCTGAATTGTTCATAATTCCAATGGTGAGATTGTTCTAGCAAGCAAACTTAACTGTATTTAACAATTTTTTTTGAAAACTTGTAAAAATTGCATTAAAAATGGATTCTACAAGTTATTTTTTCAACAAGATGCTTACCTTGCCCCCAAAATAAGATTGTCCATAACTTTCTCATCACTAGTCTAAATAGAATGAACCAAAGCTTCAAATTTAGACAAAAAGTAATCTCTTAAAAAAAAAAAATTTAATTAAAAAAATTCAATGTTTGTGATTTTTTTAGGTTGCCCCTTGAGCTGCTTTTTGGACTCGTAGTGGCATAATTTTTGTTCCTTGGCACCAATTGAAATATAAATTATATTACTAGAAAGCTAATCTAATTTCCTATCTTCAAAAAACAATTTAAAAAATCATGTCAAAAATTGAAATCACACGAGCCTACCCAAAATTCGAAGAGTCCCATGTAGGGACTTTAGGACTTTAGGGATTAAAGGCTTAAAGCTACTCCTTGATCACATGTTGTGTGAAAATTTTTAAGAAAAAAAATGAATTTTTGTTTATAAATGGATGACTAAAAACACTATGTTGCCAAAAAGTGTTATTTGGTCCTTTAGTGGTTAAGAAAATTCACAAGTTGAAAGTGTGTCTCTTCCAACAATTGTGACTTGCACATACTTAGGCCAAAGAGCAAGCATATGATCAAACTTGAAGACATAAGGGAAATCCAAGTATGCAATACATTTGTCTTTCAAATCAATGGTACATGTTTGTTATAGATTATTTAATATTCATCAATTACACACATTTGGAAGAGGTTAAAGTAAAAGAAGACAAAATGTGGAACTGAAGCATATCGACAATCCCTAAATAAATATCCAAGAGTATAAAAGAAATTATTAAAAAATAAAATAAAATAAAAATATAAAAATATAAAACATACCTTCAAGATTGAAATAAAAAATAAAAACACATGAGACTTTTAGAGGTTCATTTGAAATTATCTTATAAAATATACACTTTATAAATAGTATATTTAATAGAATTCAAAGGTTATTTTAAAGAGGCCACAAGTTATAGGTGCATTTATTAGACATCCTACAAAATTCAAAATAATACTTAGAATACTCAAAATTTAAATTTAAAAATCTTTTTAGGATACACAAAGCTTAATTTACAATTGTATGCCTTGTGTTGTTTCCATAGCATAATAAAATAAAAATAAAAATAATTTTCTCTTTTTAAAAATAAAATTCAAAGTTCAATATCTTATTTGTTTTTAGTCGGAATGCTATGAAACAAAATCTATGCATCCTTCCTCATTGAGGGCTTTCTAATGGTACCATAAACAAGACTAGGAGATGCAAAGTTTTAGATATCTCGTTGTAACAAACCAATAAAATATGGAAACTAAATATAATAAAAAACTCAAACTAATTTAATATATATAATATTTGTTTAATATGTAGATACATATATCAAAGCAAAATAACCATACAAGAATTCACAAAGGAAATCACATACAAGAATTCTTCATTAGCAAGCAAACCTACTTGGAATTGAAAGACATCACTAGATTTTGAATCAAAGCAAAATTGTTTCATGAGAACAAACTGAGTAACAAGTTTCAGCTACACAAATTAGATCCTATATGTGGATAAGCAATATTCACCTGCAAATGTACTCTATCAGAAATAAATTTACACAGACCTCCACGAGATTATTAACCCTTGAATGTAAACACGGATGTCAAATGTCTGATGGATGCCAAGGAATCATTGTAGTAGGAGAAAAGTACAACTATTCATCCTCGGATTTTTGTTGTGAAAAGGGGAAGTTTTTGACTTCCAATGAATGCTTTTGCTATTTCTTAAGCCATGGATTCACACGGTAATGAAAAGGGATGATTTCCAAGGTCACCCCTCGTCCTTTAAGGGTTAAGCTTACCATAATCAAAGCTTGATTTGTTTTGTTTTGGGCACAAATGAAAAGAAGATGTCATTGCAACGGAAAGAGCACAACCAAACCCCCAAGCAGGTGTCTTCATTATCCTTACTTCATAGTCATAGTCTAAAGCCCAAACATAATCATACCTTTATATTGCTACTGCCTCCAATACTGTGAAACACGAAACCAATCCGAAAGAGGCTATAAAATCAAGTCCTTACGATATATAAAAACTACGCCCCACACATCCACGTGGCTTGTGGAACAAACCCAACGCACT
Organism: Antitrichia curtipendula; assembly: GCA_951230915.1. Classification (NCBI taxonomy): domain Eukaryota; kingdom Viridiplantae; phylum Streptophyta; class Bryopsida; order Hypnales; family Leucodontaceae; genus Antitrichia; species Antitrichia curtipendula. The sequence continues at coordinate 14,421,578 of OX579633.1, forward strand.
CTTCGTCTCAAGCAATTGGCTTTCCCTTTCATTCTGCAAAATCAAAGGCTAACCATCCTGCGAGACGGAAGAAGCAGAAACAATTAAAACACTAATAAATACCAGCCTAGACCACCCAACTACCGGTCTTTATATATATATTTGTTTTCTTTCTTTCTCAAGGCCAGGTTTCATTCGTAATTTTGGGGAGGATTTCGCAACTGAGGTTGCTTTTTGTCGGCAGAGGCCCCAGCAGAGCAGCATCAATTTCAAAACGTGCATCAACTGGACCATTTGGGAAAAGAACATCTGCCACGTCAGCGGCCGCTGCCACCGGAGCTGCCGCTAGGACTGCCGTTTGAACGCCTGCACCATCCATCTGCGGTACCGCTTCCTCCACGGGCGGCACTGCTCTGTTTTCGCCAGCGGCTCCTGCGTTCGTCTCTGCCATCGCCAACTGTGACTCCCCCCCTTCCCGCAATTCGGTGATTTGATTGTGACGTTTTCTCCTAAAAACACAACGAATTCACCATCAGAAAAAGGGAACTACACAAATTGACACACCCGAAGGAACAAATTTGCCAAATTTCGTACAGAGCCTTCGATCTCCTTCTAGCACAGCGGCGCGGAAGAACGATTCTATGCATTTCCAGCGCAAATTAGCAATCGTAGCTCAAATTCAAATCCCAGGGAAGTCCGCGTCGTGGTCTCTTATCAAAAAATTCTATTCGTTCACAAACAAGAAAATCACATTCACGGAGTTCATTTCACTTAAGCTGGAACTGGGTCGCAATCCAGAGAGAGATGCTGAATTAGAAGAGATGATGTAGCGAAGGTGTAGAAGTGCAAACGCGAATCGTCACCGGCTCCAGGGTGAAGATAATCGTTCGTGAGTACACACCAGTTTGATACTCATTCGGGAAATCAAAGAACAGATTGAGAAAGTGAGAAAGGTGGTACTGTGACAAGGCATGAGAGGAATTAATCGCTTCCAGAGATGGGGCACAAGATTGGCAAGCGCGCAACCACATTTATAGCTCCAAGATCGATCTGGACTCGAAGGTCAAGCCTTCCTCGCATTCTGATCAGCCCCTCGGGTCGGTAGCAGCTATCATAGCACGTGCTGGAGAAGTTGGTTCAGGAGCGGCACTGAAAGAACGGGGAGTGATCGAACTCGACAAACATCAAAACCTGGAAGCCCTGCAAGCTACTGCTGTCTCCGCTACTACCGGACCTGTCTCGATCTGATCGCAAATTTCCAATGCAAATTAGCAATCGTAGCTCTGGGAATACCCAAAATCCCAGTGCAGCCCTCGCGTTCGTCGATCGTGGTCTCTCTGAGGACTAATCAAAACATTCCCACGCATTAATATCCACAGATCGACAAGAAAAATCCTTTCATGGAGAACAAACCGGACGACGAGATCTAGATGGAATTGGGATTCAATCAGAGAGAGAATGGCGATTGACGAAGACTGGATTGACACAGCGCAGGCGCAGAAGCTCCATTGCGGGTCGTTACTCGACATGAGTGCAGCCTAGCCAGATGAACACGCATTCAGGTGCGGGGATATGCACTGTATACACAGTGTCCCCACTTCCACGGGCAGTGCAATCCTGTGAGACCTTGGACTGAGAGTTCGAAAGGGAAGGGAAGATCGATGACTCGCAATTGCTTACAGAGGTTGGTAATGGAACTCAGTCTGGCAATTAGCCAGCAACAGCACGTGACTCCGAAGGGCACTGTCGAATTCGCACACAAGTGCAAGTTAGATTTGTGGCGAAGGCTTCGTGCACGGGGCGTTTTATTCAGTTTCCTCCAGCACTCGATCAAGGGTTGCCTTTTGTGTCCCATCACTTTCATGGGGCCAAATGACACGCTACCCATGGACCGAATTCTCAGCTAATCTTGTACGGAGTATTATTTTAGTTCGCGAGAGTTCGGGAGTGCGGTAGTGCGGGTCGGTGTGGTTCAACGGAAGTCAACGGAGTTTGGGGTTGGGATTTGCCTCTCATTGGTTCGATGACCGGAAGATTCGGTAATGACCGCATTGTACTATTAATAAATACTATGAATGAAGAAGTTGTCGCCACTACTCTGTGGGGGTGTCCAATGGATGCTGGCGACTGTGCAGTCTGCACCTTCGACTGCATCTTCTGCGACAACTTCGACAACATCTTCCTCACAAGCACAACGCGGACTTGCAGTCTGAATGTCTTGGGGGCAACTCCAAGAGGGGCACGTATTTTTCACAGGTGTGCGCTTCTTTCACAAATCAAACCCAAGTGGAATTATAATTTTATGTTGAAAACTGAAGTTTCTGTGAATTTCTGAAGGGGTATGCTTTTAAATTACAAAATTATGCCCATACAGTGGAGTCATGAACGTTTCACAAGCAACCCATAGCCCCCTTTCCATGTATCTAATGGCACTTAAGTACTCACCAATCAAGGATTCACACATTATCCCTTGTAGGCAAAAATGCATTGATTTCAATGTCATTAATAGGAACGGATTTGGATTGGGTTTTCTAGACAAAATTGTTGCCAAAAGTAGGAGACGGAATTGGGTAGTGAATAGAATTGGATTGCTCTACCTTAATGGATGTTAAGATAGGAACCTTGCCACATGTCACAGGATTACGCTACTAGCTTGAAGTCGTGCAAGTGTATAGAAGTAATTGGAAGTGCTCCTATGCATACAACATAAATGTAAAAGTTCAAATGAAAATAAAATAATTTGATGTAATTTGATTCATGCATGGAATTGAAAGATAAAACTACGGGAAAAAAATCACAAATAATTGATACAATGTTGACTCTACTTTTAGAGGTATCGCTACTATTTGTATTGCTATAGTTAAATTTGTATAGCTTGATGCCCTTCTAGAGATCAAGACAAAGTACTTTCAAGAGATCCCATATATAAGTTAGAAATAAGAATAAATCTGCAATTAAGAATTTTTTGTGTACATCATTCACATCCACGTAATGATGCTCAGTAATTGATACATCATAGAACTTCTAGAGAAAATATATGATTTATTCTATGGAGATGATATTGTAAATAGGCAATCTTTCATATGTGTGTTGTTCTCCACATGACAAGGGTAATTTCCTTGACTAAAAAACAAAACATTTTTGAGAGAATTTTTGTAACTATGGTGCATTTTTAGTCAAAACTTCAAGAAAATTTAAGATTCATAAGAGTGTTTGTTTGAAGCAAGTTCAAAAAGACCAAATATCATTTGGTAAAGGTTCTATTACTTTACAACTATGTTTCCACCATGTATAAAATTGAAGTTGTTCCTTGAGGTAGCATTAACCCCTTAAGGCCCAAGGCGGCCTTTTTTCTGCCAAAAAGCACTCAAAACTGTCATTTCTATAGCAAGGAGTAAAATAAATTGGAAAATGTTTTTTTGCAGGTCTAACCATAGGATCTTACACCTAACTAGTATAAGAATGTGTGGAAATGTTTTTAGAATTTTTGACCATACAGATTGCAAGATATCTGCATTTAAAGTGAAAAAAACAAGTTTTTCAGCACATTGCGGGACTAGATTTTTTGACTTCAAACATTTTTAACTTAAAATTTTTGCACTATAGCATTTTGAGCTTTAAATCTTTATAGTAGATAATTGAGTTGAGAGTCTAGGGGAAAGTAAAAAAAAAAATAAAACTAATATTCATTCTTAAAAAAATTGTTAAGTAGAAGTAGGTACAAGATAGAAGGAAAATCTAAAATATTCATATATTTTAGATGGAATTAAAATGTACTAATTGCAATGGTGAGATTGTTCTAGAAAGTAAACTAAACCATGAAAAAAAAATTTGAAAAATTTGAAAAATTGCATTAAGAAATGAATCCTAGAAGTTGTTGTTTTTCAAGAAGATGCTCTAATTGCCCAAAAAACAAGAATGTCCATAACTTTCTCATAACAAATCCAAATGAAATTAATCAAAGCTTTCCAGATAGACAAAAATATATTCTATGAGAAAAAAAAATTCAAATTCAAATTTTTTTTTTAAAATTCAAATTTTTGCAAATCTTTTTTTTGCTGCCTAGCCTGCCCCCCGGCCGGCCGTCCCCTGTTTTGAGCTTATTTGGTCATAACTATTGTTCCCGGGCACTGATTGTGAAAAAATTATATTCTCACAAAGCTTATCAGTTTTTCTATCTTCAAAAAAAATTTCAGAAAATCACAACAAAACTTCAGCCTGTAGGTACCTACCCAAAATCCCATTTGTCCCTCGAAGGGAACAGTCTTTTAAAAGTTAAGGTCCAATGCACTTCAATAGAGGAACTACTACATATCAAAATTGGGGGACAGCGAGATCAAGTTGTTCTACTTTAGCTATATGCACAAATCACATCCTCTAAGTATTTACAAGACTTATAATGAATTGTATTGTTAGTGAAGGTGGAAATTTAGTATTACCTATAAATATACATTTTTGTATAAATTGATACAATACAATAATATTTTAGCCTACATTGATTCAATTATTTACAAATGACATTAATCTGATAAATTAATGTCATATATACTACTAAGGGTGATTGTAAGAAGAACTTGGCCCATTTTGTGTCACAATTGGAATGTTGGAGTTGTCATTGGCCATAACTTTTGGAAAATGAAGCCAATGTCTTTGAAATTTTTACTGAAGATGTCTAACTTGGAAGTGTTGAGATTCCTTATTTTTCAAAAAAAATTATAATTAAATTTCAATTTAGCTAATTTAACACACTTTGCTGTTTAGGAATTTTTAGTATTGTGGAGTATCCAAAAATAATGATGTAGACTTTAAGTTTTTGTAGGCTATTCCCACACTAGATGGTCATGTGACTACCAAAAGAAACTTAAAAAAACATTATTTTATGTCCTCCACATGAGTGCTAATAGGGGTTCCTTTGTGCAAGCACTTCTTAACATTGAAAATGGATTTTTTAATAATTCTCCCAAATGTCTAAATTTTGGTTTCTTTAGAAATTGTTTTCACTATTTTTATAAATTAAAGCATCAAAATACCTATTTTCTTAAGATTTTGCACTTTTCTAGTTCTCCTACTTAGAAAAATGTTCCAATAGATGATTTTGAGTCCCTACAGAAGAGTGCAAGTTCCCCAAGGTTCCCATTCCCCAGAACTGCGTTACAATAGTTGCCTAACATGGCACAAAGACTGCCACATCATATAAATTTTAATTTTTTTCATCTTTTTTTTAATTAATTTTAGGATTTTTTATTTTATTTTATTTCCAAAAAAAAAATTCTAACAACAACGTTCTTTAACTACCGAGGGAATAGCGTCGGGAATGAGGCTGAAACGGTCCTCTTTGACCTCCAAATCTCATCTAATGTATGCTTTTCCTTCATAGCGTACCTACTTCTTAAAAGTAAATACATTTGACATATTTTCATACTTTAGATCTTTTTAAAAATTTTAAAGTATTCTCCAAAACACCATGAATAATGTGTAAAATACTACAAAAAAACAATCGGTCTTTCTTGCAACCACCCCTAAGACAAATCAGAGTAGTTAATTCAAATTTTATTGAAAAATTTGGTGGATTAGAAAATCCCAAAGTCCCTTTGAGGAACAAAATGGATTTTTGGTAGGCTAGTGTAAACTCAATTTTTGAAGTGATTTAAAAAAAAATTAAGATAAAAATTTGCATTAAATTTTAATTTAGAGAATATAATTTTCATTTCAATAGGTATCTGGGAACAAAGTTATACCACAATAATCTCTAAAAAGAGAAATTGGGTAGTAAGAAAAACCCACAAAAACTTGGAATTAACTTTCTTAATTTTTTTCTAATAATTTATAATTTAGTATTCATAGAATGCTTTTATTCAGTCCATTTGGATTAGTGATATGAAAATTATGGAGCTTCTTGCTATTTTGTGGGCAATCATAAAAACTTCTTGGGCAAACAATGAACTGGATTTGTATCTGAACTCAATTTTCAAAATTTTCAAAAATCACAATTTTTACAAGATTAAGTATGCTAGGATTTTGTTCAGGTTATAAAAAGTCAAATTAAGCACCTTTAGAGCCTTTCAAATAGGCAAGGGCTTAATTTACGGTCTAATAAGGTTTCACAATTGTATACATTTCATTAACCCTTAGTGCCCAAGGTGCCCCAAAGTGCCCCTATGTAGTTTGGAAGTCCAATTCAAACTGTTGTAACTTTTGTATCCCATGTTCAAATTTAACAAAACTTATTGGGAATTTTAAGAATTTTCAAATAAAACAAGAGGCATAAAATTGTGTTGCTTATTGAATATTTTCATCATTGGGATTTACAATTCTCAATTTTTTTGTGAAAGTTATAAGGAATTTAGGATTTTCTTAATTTCATTGGATATCAGTATATCACCTTCCACTTTATTATTTTTTTAAACTTGAATCCAAAAATGTATATTATTAAGTTTATTTCCGTGTAATATCAACCTATTTGTTACATATTGACTAAATTGCACAAGCTAAGGGACACATGTTTTTTCCTTAAAATGTTGAAAGACCAAAAAAAACTTCATCTTTGGAAAGGGCTAAAAATACCTACTTCTGGAAGTTTTGGCCCATTGAATTTTCAATTGGTGACAAACTTCACTCTAAAATTTTGGGAGGATGTAAAATTTTTAGGAGTTAAAGAAAGTAAATTGTATGCTTTCTTGCATGTAGAAAGATTACTTGATTTTGTAAACTACCATTATATAAGACTAAGACCACGTCCAATCACATTGAATTTCATTGCACATGACTACCTAAATACATCAAAATACAACAAAGCAAAAATACTAATATTTATTGAATACTATTGTTTATGTAAATTTTTCTTTCATATATTTCATGCATCTTGATTATGTTTTTGCATTCATAGGTAAAATTGGGGGAGGAGGGGCAGCTTCAAGAACTCAAAATTAGTGCTCCAATAGAAGAGTGCCCAACTTTGCCAAAGAAGATGCCTAAGTTTGAATCAATTTTGTGCGTCATGAACTTTAGTCTTTGTACAAAACATTAGGATCCCAAAAAGCATCATATGGCTCTAAAATACAAATTAAACGTATTGTCCTAGTCAACAAATATTTCAAATGCACAGGCACTAAGATATAACAATAGTTCATGTTACAACCTATACTCTCTCTATGATGGCTAATGCAATTTCATGCTCTCAAATCCAAAAATAGAATTCAAATGTTTGGAAACCAACATCATTTGCATGTTTGTCAAATTGTAAATATTTTAAATTCTATACATGTCAACTTCCTTCAATTTTTATATACAACTATCCCCTGAAAAGAGAGGAACACTTCTTGCTCAATTAATTAGCCCCCCCCCCCCCCCCCGTCCCCCAAAAAATTAATAGCCATTGATTGTTTTTGAAAAAAATAAAAACACCCCCTTCCCTGCTGTTGATCCTGATACGAATATTATGATACCGTATATATATCGTATGTATACGGATACGAAAAACAGATACAAAAAATAGATACGGAAAACGGATACGGATTATCCCATATCTATTGTCAAACAACTTTGTTTTAAAAAATACAAGACTGAGGGGAGGTACTAGAATTTTGAAATTTTCCGATCAAATTATTATTCAAACCCCCTCCCCAAAATAAAATGAGTGGTTCTGGAACTTGTCCCTCACTATGCGTTCAAAAGACAGGTTTACAATCTAGACAAAAACAAATTATTGTTCAAATTAATTTTCTTTCAAAGCACAACTAACTTTTCTTCAAACTTCCATAGTAATGTGTTATACATTGCATACTATAACAATACTTTGTATTCATATTTTTGAATTTTTGCCCATTGATGTTTATGACTTTATGGTATGGTTGTTTGAATGAAAAAGTTTCAAATCTACTAATAGTAAATTTGGTTCGTCACTATAGCTACATAAGAAGTCAAGGTTTTAGACTTCCCAATCTAATATAGGAGTGGTTCTCATCATTACAGCCTAAGCTAAAGTACCTCAAATTGTTCATATACCCACTCCTAACAAGTAGATTTCCATGAAAACCAATGTTCATTTAATATTATATCTGAGCAATATAGAAAGTGATCTCAAATGGAGGGGTGGAGCTATTTACATTCACAAACATGCATTAAAACACAAAAATTCATTCAAAAGTGTGTAAATTCATCCTCAATAGAGTAATATATTATCCCTAGATTTAGAAGCAATTGAGCAGTTTCATCCATTGAAATAGAAAATTTATTGTCAAATATTTCCTTAAAAAAAATGCATAAACTAGACCATAAATCACCCTCCTCCAAACCATTGCTTGGAACCTTGATATGGAGTTGCAAGAGTGCAAAAGAAGCATTGTAGAGTGGAGAGAGCTACAAGGCAAGTAGAGCACAAGAAAGGAACAAAATAGTTGGACAACAGAGTTAGCGGGAGCTGAGGGTTGGGGGCAAAGTGGGCAAGCGGGTGGAATTTTTTCATTTCACTATTTTACTTTGCTATTTTTTCCCAGAGTTCACAACATTCTTAAACAAAAAATTTTGAACCCTGTTCTTCTATAGGAAATAATGTTAAATTCCTTATTATATATCTTGGATGTTAACCTCCTAAAATATTGTAGTGTTTTGAGGCCCAAAATTAATTCAAACTATTTGTACCTAAAGCAAGGCTAAATCGTCATAAACCTATGTATGTTCTCTAACAAATCCAATTGTTGAATTCTCTAGTTAACTTGCTCAAGTACATCCTCTAAAAACTTTAGAATAAAAATCCCTACCATTTGCAAGGTCCATGCACTTTAACTTCAAAAAACAGAGTTCTTTTAAGCTCTTTCTTAAGGTGAAGTTTTGTCTTTCAACATTTTTAGAAATATGTTTAAAATTTGTGCAAAGTAGCCAATATGTTAGAAAATAATTTGAGAATACATGTAAAAATTTGAACTAAAAAAGAATACCTTACATATTCATCTTTACAAAAATTATAAGGTAGAAGGTCATATTGTATGAAAGAAAAAAATAAATTGCTAATAATTTTTAAAGAATTGTAGAATCATGAATCCCAATGGTTATAATGTTCTAGTAAATCATATATATATCCTTTCTTTATGTTTTGATTTGAAAATTTTCAAAATTGAGTTCAAAAAACAACTTTATATGTATTTTCTACCTTCATTGCCTACAAAATAAAAAACTTCATAACTTCCACATCACTATTTGGCATTGAATGCTTCAAATGTTTTTGAAGACGTATCAATTTATAAAATAAAATAATCTTAATTAGAATATATTTTGGTGTTTAATTCGACATTGAATTTTTGTTTTTAAATTCAAACGTTTGCAATATTTAATGGAATAATGTGAAACAAAGTATCACATGTCAATTAGGATGATTAACATCCACCCTCTAAATGTCATGCAAAAATTCCAAATTATGAAGTCAATGGAGCCTTTCCAAGTTATCAAGAAATTCAAAGTGAACTCCTCGCCCTTTAGGGGTTAAAGTTGAAGATAGATATTGATTTGAACCACTCATTCAATGGTTTACTAAGGAACACTACCCCCAAATACCAAAGGAAGGCAAAGGGATCCCTACTAGAGGTCAAGAATGTTATGTTGGTTGAAGCATAGAGCTAGATGTAAATTCTTGCCCATAATTTTGGTGTGATAAGCTTGTGATCTCTCATTCAAATTCAATTTCTCCAAACTCATTACAAAAAATTTCAGCCCTCGACAATGTTGTTTAGAAAGTTTTTTGGCACCCCCCGCGGTGCAGTTACAGAAAAATTAAAAATTAAATATTAAAAAAATTAAAAAAAATTAAAAAACTCTCCAATCTGATGTGGCACTACTTGTGCCACGTCAGATTTCCCCCAAAAAAAATTTAAAATTTAAAAAATCAACAAAAAACAAACCATTTTTTTCCCTAATTGCACCACAGCCTTGCAAAACTCGTGGCACTCCCGAGGGCTGAAATTTTTTGTAATGTCTATCATCCCTGGTCAATAATTTGTTCCAGAGTTTTTTGTCTAGTGAAGTTTAGAATGGGATGGCTCTAGACATTTGTCATTTGAGAAAAATTCTTAGCACTAATATAAAGGATTCTTCTAAATGCATCAACTAATTCCTTTCAAGCCATATACTAGAATTCAATACAACAACCTTTCTATCTTGTATAATTAATTAACTTCATCATGCTAGCAAATTTGTCTCTTCATATAACTAGCCTAGAAGAAGCCAATTAAGATCAATTTAATTCTCATTAAAACAAATTTCAAGAACAAAAGATATAATGTATAAAAGCTCCTTTTGCCTACAAAATCGCTTACACTTAACTCCTAAATGCCCAAGACCTTTTTTGAGCTTCTAGGAATTTGCTTTAAATTGAACAAAAAGTCAACATTATGATAAGTTGTATCAATTTTTAAAAATTGTAACCCTAAAAATTCAAACTAGACATGTTAGAGATCACATTGGAAAAGAAAACACAACAATATCACTTATGGATTGAAAGATTATAATGTTTGATCATGAGGGTGTTAAAATTGCAAAAACGGTTTCAAGTCTTTCAATCTTCTTTTCACATGCCGAAGAAATTGATTTTTAAGAAATTGGCGTTGATGACCTGTGATTCCGTCAAATTATAATAATCTACCCAGTGGCACAAAAATTCATCACTTCCAGTTACAGTCATCGCCTGAAAATCACAACATGACTCTCCAAGCAACACAAGAGAGATCCAAAATGCCCACCCCTATGGGAATTCCGCAGTCCATAGTCAGGGATGGTAGAATAGGATATGCTACGATACACTACGTAAGAACATTTGTCAGATTTCCATCCTGGATTTCTCATTTCTCCTGTGGTAGAATCCTTCATCGAAAATCAATGATCGCCTCCCCCAAATGCTCATCTGCCAATTGGAGACGACCAGCACTAGCAACGATTGTTTTAGACCTCGTCTGACGATCAACACAAAAGAAATGATCGAGCACATAGCTTCTCGAAAAGATGAAAGCTTGATTCATTTGACGACTCCAGAAGCTCTCCACCATTGAATCGATCCCCGAATTGTTCCACTGAAGCAGATGCAGACAAGTACATGCTTACGGTGTCTGTGTGAGTATGAGCTTATAACGACCTCCATTTGCAAGGAGTATCACAGGTTTACACCAAAGGCACACAACTATTGATCCCTGAACTGTGGAATTGCAAAAAACTCGATAAATCGTGACCCAAATTTTCACGAAGCTCTATAAGTTAGGATAGGTATCGAATCACGTTGCAGACCGCGCATCCTCAAAGTGCCAGAGTTGTGGAATACACCAATTGGGGGAGTCCCAGTAGCAGGGCGGAGTTCTTCAACGACTTCTTCAACGAGTTCGGGGAAAAGTTACTCGTCCTTTGAAACACAACCAAAATGTTCAACGAGTTCGGTGAAGGCAACGAAGACATTCTACACGAATGTTTCACCTAAGGTAGAACAGACTATGACCATCCAGATCTGCAATCTGGGTATCTTGTGCAATGTGCTGATTGTTGCCTGTATTTTTCAGAGAAAAAATTAGTTGAATTGACTAAAATAATACAAGTGGAATCGTATTAATCTAATAAGAACTTGAATTGGTATGAATTTTTAAACCAAAAATATAAAACCGTTACTATGTGGGGGTCATGATCGTCTTAAAAAGGTTTCAAAATCAATGACCTATTGTCCTAATCCTGTTTGATGAGTGTTATAAAAGCACAAGTTCAACATTCTAAAATTAACTCTTTTATTGGCTGAAATTACAACTTATTTTGACAAATATTTATTCACAATTAAGCTCACTTAAATCAACGTTTATTGAACCTCGTCTTAATCAACCTTAAACCGTTCATAAATAAATGTGAACTTGGTGTCATGCTTTGACAATAACATCCAATTACTTACCCAAAGTACATGAGTTACACACAGTATGGAAATGGGTGGAAGATTGGCGGAATTTGGAGGGTCCACTAGATGGCGGAATTGGGTGCTTGACGGCATTGGAATGATTGACTCTAGTTGGAGAACATTGAAGATGAAGGCTTCCCCTATCATGATTCCTCCTAATTCTAAGCATGCAAACTTCAAGGCTCTCAACAAATCCATTGTGATTCCAAAATGCTAATCATTTTCAAAACAAATTATAATTTGCTATCATGTAGGACCAATCACTTTGCTTCTTGTGTCACAACTCATAAATGTTTTGCAACAGCCAAACATAAGTTGCCAAAGTTTTACACTAAAATTTTTAAAAAAATGTGATCCACATTTTAGCATTTTCTTTTGTAGAGAAACCAATAATACCTCAATGATAAATTTTTCTACCACCACCTACCTCAAAAACTTTCAAACAAAAAATTGGACCAAAAGTCACAATTATTCATTCAATATTGTGCATTTGAGTTCATTTATAAACTGCTTTCTTGCTCCAAATATGTTTCAAGGTTAATGTCAACATATCTTTTTAGAATTTTTGTAATTGCAAAGATTACCTATACTATTTTTAAGTCACACCTTGAGTTCCAATGTGCTTTTCAATCAAAACTTTGTAAATAATGGTGGAAATGTAGTTGAAATTCATAGTAAAGGTGGACACATCCATTTAGACTTACATCAATATTTTGTTGTATTCCAAAATTGATTTAGTGGAAATTGGTTATTTTCAAAAATATGTTACACTTGTAGGTTTAGAGGCTTAGAATATTAATGTTTATTGAGTATTTGTCATACTTAGGAATTTTGAGCTAAAAGCTAGAGGAAATGATCTTTTAACCCCCTAAGGACTAGACATTCAAATTTTGAACAAGAGATGAATGCAAACGAATCCCAAGCACATAAAAATGTTTTTTTCTCATCCAACATATATTTTTAGATTCTTAAATAAGTTCTTTAACCTTTATTTCTATGTTGAATGGAAGTTTTTTGTATGCATTTTGAAATGTCCAAAAAAAATATTTTTGTAGTTCTTTTGGTGAATGATGGCTTTTTGTAAAATTGTTCTAAATGGCCAGTTTAAAAAAAACTAAATTACTATTCTATTTTTACAAATTAAAATGTCAAAGTCTCGGTCAAAGTACCTATTTTCTTGAGATTTTTAGTCCTCATACTTAAAGAATTATTCTTTGTTTCATCTTCCTAGAGTAAAATCTCATTAAAGGTTAATACATTGGTCTTACTATTTTTGTTTTCTTACTATTCATTTTCTAACTTTAACCCCTAAAGGCCTCAAGGCCTTTTTTCTGCCAAAAAACACCCAAAACTGCCACTTTTTTAGCAAAGAGTGAAAAAAAATTTTAAATGTTTTTTTTGCACATCTAACCGTAGGATCTTACACCTAACTAGTATGAGAATGTGTGAAAAAAAATTCAAAATTCTTGACCGCACAGATTGCAAGATATCTACGTTTAAAGTGAAAAAAACAAACTTTTCAGCACATTGTGGGACAGGATTTTTTGACTTTGAACATTTTTAACTTAAAATTTTTGTACTACAAAGTTTTGAGCTTTAAATCTTTACGGTGGAGAATTGAGTTGAGAGTCTATTTAAAAAAAATCAAATAAAAAAAACATAATTTTCGTTATTAAAAAAATTGTTAAAGAGAAGTAGGTACGAGATAGAAGGAAAATCTAAAGTATTCATATATTTTAGATGGAATTCAAATGCACTAATCCCTATGGTGAGATTGTTCTAGCAAGTAAACTAAACCATGCGAAAAAAAAAAAAAAAAAAATTGAAAAATTTGAAAAATTGCATTTAGAAATGAATCCTACAAGTTATTTTTTTCAAAAAGATGCTCTAATTGCCCGAAAAACAAGAATGTCCATAACTTTCTCATAACAAATCCAAATGAAATGAATCAAAGCTTTCCAGATAGACAAAAATATAATCTATGAGAAAAAAATACTAAAAAAAATAAAAAATAAAAAAGTGCAAATTTTTTTTGCTGCCCGCGTTGGCCTCCGTCCCTTGTTTTGAGCTTATTTGGTCATAACTTTTGTTACCGGGCACCGGTTGTGAAAAAAATTATATTCCCACGTAGCTAATCAGCTTTTCTACCTCCAAAAAAAGTTTCAAAAAATCAGGAGAAAATTGCAGCCTGTAGGTACCTGCCCAAAAACGCATTTGTCCCCCGAAGGGACAATGGGCTTTTAGGGGTTAAAGTAATCTAGATAAAAATTATGAGTATTGGAGCAACCACAACAAACAATATAGGTGTTTCTTGTAATCATCCAAGCTACTGGTCGAGCCACTAGGTCATAGACACTTGCTTATAGTTACTATTTATCCCATCAGTGAGGATGCAAAAATAATGTCACTAAAAATTGCTTTTAACCCCTAAAGGTCAAAGACTATGTTTTTACCAAAACCACTCAAAAACTGCTATTTCTTATACAAGTACCAAATTTTAGAAAAAAATCATTTTTGGAAAAATAGAACCGTAGGATCTTGTATTAAATTAGTTTGAGAAGTTGTGAAAAAAATTTCAGAAATTTACTCCGTGTGGATTGCAAGATAATAGCGTTTGAATTGACAAAAATCCTTTTTTTGTCCTTGCAAAAATCCGGGCAGCTACACTTCACAAGGTCACATTGGTATGAAAAAATGTCCAAAATGGTAGTTACTCTTTGGATTCATTCTTCAAGGCAAATTGGCTACATGCTTGAAAATTTTCAGATCATTTGGAATTGTAAGACATATAGGAAAAAAATAGTAAGTAGAAAGAAGTAGAGAATATTCAAAACACTAAATTGTCAAGAATTTAAATATAGAATTGCAAAATGCCAATCCCTACGGTTGCAACGTTGTAATAAACATCTACACCCAAAGTGTTTATTTTTTTTCAAAAATATTGAAAATTGAACTAAATAAAGGACTACAAAGTTTATTTTAGAGTAGAGATTCTATAACTACCCTCAAACTAAAACTCCTCATAACTTTCATCTCATTAATCAAAATGGAATGATTCAAAGCTTTCCGTGTATTCATAAACCTAAAGAACCAATTTCAAATTTTTGTTTTAAGAAAAAGTGATTTTTGAAGAAGTTTTTTCAGCTGCCCGGACTGCCCGCCAACCAATGAAAATGACATATCATGCAATAACTTTTTAACCACATAGTCAAAAGTTATGAAAATTGTTGGGCCTCAGGGCTACTCCTTGGGCACATCTTGTGTGAAATGTTCAAAGAAAAAAAAGAAAAATTCCATTCGTAGTGAGCTATCCAAAAAGTTTCTACATTAATCTCTAAAGGACCAAACATCATTTTTTGACAACATAGCAACTTGCATTGTCTTAAAATAGCATGACTTTGGTAAATTAGTTTTACATGTGCTAATAGGATGAATGATAATTCGATACAATAGCTAGTATTCTATCAAATATAATATACAAGGACAACACAATCTATCCAAAAATAGTTAATCTCTAAAGTCCTAAGGCCATTTTTTTGTAAAAAACGACTCAAAAACTACCAGTTCTTTTGCGCTCATCTAAGAAAAACTAAAAAATATGTTTTTTAGAATCCAACCGTAGAATCTTCTACTTCACTTGTCTTAGATTTTGTGATGAAATTTTCATAAAGTTTGACCGTACAAATTGGAAGACATTAACATTCAAAGTTGGAAAAAATTATTTTTTTGAATACTAGCTTGCAATTTTAGATGACTTTGACCGCCATTTGTGGAAAAAATTTGCACTATAGACTTTGAATTTAAATTCTTTTGTGTTGAAGAATTAAGTTGAAAGTCTAGAAAAAATATTTCAAAAGAAACACACTTGATTTTCATTCTTTAAAAAAAATATTAAATAGAAGTAGATTCAAGATTAAAAGAAAAACTAAATTGTTAATAGCTCGAAGATGGGATTGAAACACTATAATCCCAAAGATGAGATTGTTTTAGCAAGCAAACTTAACCTTGTCAAACAATTTGTTTTTGAAAAATTGTAAAAATTGCATTCAAAAATGAATTCTATTAGTTATGTTTTCAAGAAGATGCTGTAATTGCCCCGAAAATAATTTTCACATAACAAATCCAAATTGAATGAATAAAAAATTCCCATGTAGATAAAATTACAATCTATGAATTTTAATTTTAATTTTTTGTGCGAAGAGGTTTTTGCTCGCCACACACAAAAAAAACCACCCTTTTGTGCTATAAATTTTGCTACCAAGCACCGATTGAAATAATAAAAATATATATTCCCCAAAAGCTAATATGCTTTTCTATCTTCACAAAAAGTTAAAAAAAAATCAAGATGAATATTGAGGTTGTAGGAACTTGCCCAAAATCCAATTTGTCCCTGAAGGGGACATTGGAACTTTAGGAGTTAATCAAAGAGTTTTGTAATTCATGGGGCATAAAATCCGGTTGTAGTTTACCATCTATCAAGGCTCGAAATAGTATTATGGTCTCTTTCCCATAATCCTAGCTTTAGCATCTATGTCTAAGGTATCCGGATGATTTTCATCCACTTAGGTAACAAACTTGGTTCACTTGCCACTGACATTTGAATCTCGGGGAGTGGTGCATAGTGTATGAATTTCATTCATTGGAGGCCAAATTTCAAAGTGATGTGGCTTTTCCACAACGTAGGACCCAACAAAGTGACAGTCTAGTATCCCACATAATATTCTTAATAAGCCTAAACCATTCACCCTTGAAAGAAGGATAATGCCTCCGTATATGCATGGGAGTGAATTTAGTTATAATTTGTAAATAATCATTGGAAGCAAACGGGACCCTTCCATTGTTGGTTAACAATGTTATGGGCAATAAAGGATGCCAAATCTCAATTGCACGCTGCACTAATTTCAAATAGTGTCACCTGAGGAATATTAGCAACAACTGGGTTTGCAACCGGTGTAGTAGGTAGTGCCGCAGGTCTCACTGGTAAACCAATCCTGCATTATCGCCCATGTTTGGGAGGGAGAGAAACTCTTCAGTCCAATCCAAAAGCTAAAATCTTACAAAGTAACTACAACGGCAACTGTCTTCTTGCAAATTTAACCACGCACTTTCCAAAATCTCCCAATAATTGCTCCTTCACTAGTGAAGTTACAATTCTCTAAAGAATATTTACATCGTCAATTACTTTGAAATAAATCTTACGATACACAAAATTAAATTTTGTATATTTGTTTATTCTGGCAACAGTGAAAGCAAAATCCACCGCTAAAAAAGAGATTCAAGAATAATTCCTCATCACCAAGCAATCCATCTAGGAATTTGAAGACGGAACCAGATTCCAAAGCAAAGCCAAATCAGTTACTGAGACTGAAAGCTCAAATTTTCTTTCACAAATTTTCCACTGCTCAAATGTATGTGCTCCATGAAGACAGCCAATATTGTTACACTTCTGAATATTATATATGCTCTGGTCAGCATCAAATTTACAAAAACCTCCACACAATTATATTACTCTTGAGCATTATCCATGCTTCTTAGTCCAAACACATACCCCTTTATATTGCTAACACGCTCTAAAATACGGTAAAAATATCAAACCAATCTAGAAGAGTCTACAAAACCAAGTCAATATGATAAAGAAACTCTGGCTAGTGGCTCTTACTAGCCCAAGACGTCCATGTGGCTTGTAACTTGCAACTACCCCACCAAACTCTTTCTTCTTATGCAATTGACTTTCCCATCCAGATTCATGGAAAATCACCCCGTGTAAAGAAACAGAAAAACACTAATATCCAACCCAACTATAATTATTTTTACTCAAACGTCATTTAAAAAAAAAATTCCACAAAATACAAGTGAAAGCTGTTGCTTTCACTGCAAAGAAGTTCAAGGCCAGGTTTCGTCCGGGATCTTGGGAAGGATTTTGCAGCTCCCGTTGCTTTTTGTCGGCAGAGGTCCCACCAGAACACCATCTATATGAAACCGTGCAGGAACAAGACCTTGCGGAAATAGGGCCCCTGCCACCGGAGCAGCGACTGGACCTGCCACCAGAGCTGCCGCCAGGCCTGCCGCGCGAACGCGCGTCTGCGGTAGTACTACTGCTCCGTTTACCTGCAGTACCACTCCGTCGGCAACTGCTGCGCCGTCCTCCTGAGGCAGTACTTCGTTCGCGCCTGCGGCTCCTCCATTCGCCTGCGCCATTGCGAATCGTGACTCTCCCCCTTTACGCAATTCGGTGATTCGATGGAAGTCTTTTCCTATAAAGACAACGAAGCCACCATCAGACAAAGGAAACGACACAAATCGACACTCCCAAATTAAAAAAATCTGTCAACTTTAATTCAACCACACAGGAAGATTTCATGACGTTAACCGGGGCTAATCCTTTGAGGAATAGCCCCACTTTGGACCCCTTCTACACAGTGTTTGAAAAGTCTTGAGCGTTCTTTGTTCGCACTACTTTAGACCCCAAAAATGTCCACCTTGGTCGGGCTAAAGTTTATCCGGGGTTAAACCTTGGGGTCTAAAGTGGGGCAGTTTAGAACCCCCAAACTTTAGCCCCAGGGGCTAACGCCACGAAAACTTCCTGTGCCAGAGCCGTCTCCTTCGATCACAGCGGGAGCGGAAGAACGAATCCGTGTAGCTCTGCATTTCAACGCAAATGGGCAAGAATTCGGAGCTCCAATTCAGTTTCTTAGTCAAGCGGGTGTCGTGAACTCCGCGAGGAATGACCAAAATGTTGCCACTCATTCACAGCCCAGAAAAATACGTTCGCGGAGTATATTTGCAGAGTGGACGAGGAAAAGGTCCATTTCGTTAAAATGAGGACGATTCCGGCATGTAGATTTGTTTTGACCCGATACTAGCTAGTACAGGTACAGAATTTCGTTTCAGGCCGCGCCTCAGCTCCCGAAAGAACTAAAGTGGCGAAATTCACCAATATAACCAAATTGAAAGATTATACTTTTCAAGTCAGAAAAAAGTACCAATTGACAGAATTGAAACAACTGACCGACCTCGACAACTTCTAAGAGAGAGAGCACATGATCGAGAGTCCGACAACACGTTGAAACTCTTCCAGTAAGATCATTAACTGAGAGTCGATCGATCTATGGAGCAAACTGATTCGACCCTTCATGCAATAAAAATTAAAACAAATTTGTTCCTCTCGATCGTCAAACTGAGTGCAAGCTGAAAACTTCACCCAGGTGTGATCTGACGCGGTCGTACAAGCTCCAGCCTGCAATTGAAAAGGCTTGACGCAGAGACACCCACTGCACGAAGTGAAGCTTATATGTTGTGCAGGGAGACAATTGGGATGGAAGCTTCAGACAAGTGCAGTGATAGTCAGAGTGCATGTGACTATTTAAGCAAGCCTGGAATCCTGTGGGGATTCTTTCTTTTCTGGCCTTTTTTTCTGGGACGCCGAAATCGAGGAATAGTAATAAGAAAAAGAGTTCGGTAGTGCGGCTCTACCTTAGAGCCAGTCTCCATGGGCCCCCGGAGCTCCAAAACTGGAGGGGTCCTGGGGGCTCCATGGCCAGATGACCATCCTCCGGAGCTCCGGCCGGAGGTCCAGCCTCCAGGCCGTGAGTTTCGGATTCACAGACCTGGAGGTCTGGACCCTCCTCCTGGACCCTCCAAAAACAGCCAGCAACAAAAACTTTTCAGATTTCCCGGCCCTTTTGTTCTTCAAATTCACCCCCTCCCTGCCGAGTTACCAGTTACTGAGTTAGCATTTTTAGAGACGTTAGCATTTTTAGAGACGTTTTACATTATAATTCTATTAGAATTTTATCTTCAAAAATAGTTTAGACAATAATTTTTTTATTTTGTTTTCATGAATATTTTCAGCTAATTTAAGCATGAAATTAGATTTCCATTTATTTGAGCTTCTGTGTTTTTAAATACTTTTCATGTCTATTAAATGTCTATTCAAATTGAAGTAAATGTCTATTTAAATTGAAATAATATGTCTCTTAAAATGATATGAAATATGTATTTAAATTGAAGAAACTATCTATTGAAATTAATTTAAATGTTTACTGAAATTAAATTAGATGTCTATTCAAATTGAGGTAAATGTCTCTTTCTGTGAAATTAAATGTCTATTTAAATTGAAATAAATGTCTATTCAAATTCAACGATGATGCAAATATTATTTTTAATTAAATGTCTATTGAAATAAAAGAAAATGAATATTTAAATTGAGGTTAATGTCTATTCAAACAAAATTAAATGTTTATCTAAAATGAATTTTTAATGTTTCAAATAAAATATTTAATATTTAATTTAAATTTTTAATGTTTCAAACAAAATCTCTAATATTTAATTTGAATGTTTAATATTTCAAACAAAATCTTTATGATATAAATTGAATTTTCAATATTTAAATAAAATGTGTAATTGAATTTTTTTTAATGTTTCGAAGTTGATTAATGTAATTAACTTCAAAGGAGGTGGGGAAGGGTTAGGGACATAAGAAAGTAAGTGAATTAATCCAAAATGGTAATTCACCCCTGGAAAGGCGCTTCCAGGGCGGCCCTCCAGTCGCCATGGAGCGTGCCTGGACGCTGGAGGCCCTCCGGCCTGGAGCTCCGGCCGTCCAGTTCCCGGAGGGTCCAGGCCTCCATGGAGACTGGCTCTTAGTTGAGGAATGTCCGACAGAGAGGGATAAAGTTAAATTTTCCACATGAATCACACCCCTAATCCCCTAGTGCTTGGATCGGATCTCGGGCTTTGCCACATATGTGCATGTGAGTCGACACCTCAGCCATTTGCAGATAGTCAATGGAATTCACACACTCCGGTGGAATCGCCAAAAAACTGGTGAAAAAATCTAGAAACATTCCATTTTTTAGAAAATAACCGGATTCCGTACTTGAAAAACGGGTTCAAATTGGGATTTGAAGGAAAATAGCCGATAAAACTCAAAAAATTCCTGAACATTGTTCCACATGCGTGGCAAATAAATAATTTCAGCGTTTTCCCTCGAGGACGAGCAAGGGGGTTGGTTTACGCCGGCCATTAAGATCAAGGGGGGTGTATTCAGCTCATATCAAGTTAGATTAGTTTATAAAATCGGTTAGTTTTCAAGCCTGTCGATTATGCCACGCCAATTCTAACATTGCTTTGCCGATTTTGAATACTCACCCCTTGATCTTAACGCTAGACACAGGAAGATTTCGTGACGTTAACCGGGGCTAATCCTTTGAGGAATAGCCCCCACTTTAAACCCCATGTACACAATGTTTGAAAAATCTCGGATTTTTTTTTCTACACTACTTTAGACCCCAAAATGTCCCACCTTGGCCGGGCTAAAGTTCATGCGGGGTTAAGCCTTGGGGTCTAAAGTGGGGCAGTTTAGACCCCCCAAAACTTTAGCCCCAGGGGCTAACGCCACGAAATCTTCCTGTGAGAGAGCGGGCAGCTCATGGCACATTCTGCCACGCACGCGGCTTGACCTGCATCCGCTTGCGTGGTAGAATGCGCTGTGAACTGCCCGCTCTTTAGTACGTTCAGTTGCGGCCTGCGCTCGTAAAACGAGCTCCTGAAATGCGCTCCCTGGCAGTTGAAACAGTCGTTCAGTTCTATCGGAGCGTCCGGAGTTCCGGTGCGGGGCCAGCCACCCCGCTCGGACATTTCCCAGGTCAGCAGGAAATGGAGTCAGAATTGCCGATGTCCCATTTTTCATTTTTTCCCACTCATCATCAATTCTTGGCCTACAGTGTCTTGGCCTACAGTCTCTTGCTTTGTTTGCTTTTCACTAGGCTACGTACTGTATCTGTATCAGGATCCGGATTATCAAGGGATTCGAAGTGGAAATCAAATTGACGGGCGAGAAAAGTGTCCACCCGTCTTCGCCTGTACTGTACTTTATGAACTTTCCAGCCCATGGCTCCATATCACGCACGCTTCCATCTAAGGTAAGGTAGGAGGTCCATAAACTGCTCATCTAAGAGTTAAATCTGAATTTTGGGGAGGTAAAACTTCTTAAAATATTTTTCAGTAAATTTTCCTTGAAAGGCAAGAGAAATTGGCATCTAACCCAAGTTGTTTCATATTTTTTGAAGCTTTGTAGATTTAGTTATGAATTTCTGAAGTAGCAGAAAAGTGCATTTTTGGGGGCTCTAAAACCGACCACCCCCTCAAATGCACACCACTTGTACATTGGAAAGTGCAAAATGTACTCATAGAGCCTGATTGGTTTTAGAACCTGCTCCATTTTAGAACCTGTTACCTTAGTCACTCAAGCCCATCATCATGTGTTCAATTAACCCCTTTAGGATGTTAGCAAGTGTACGCTTTTGTATACTACGTCGTAAAATACAGTCTGACTCACATTAAAGTCTGAAATTTGAAAATGTGATAGTGCACAACTTTCCATCAGTAGATTAATAATTTTATCCAAAATTTTGCACTTTTGTCTCACATCCCAAGACTTGAATTGAATTTCAGTAATTAATGAGAAGAATCACATGTTGAAAAAAAGGAGAGAAGCAATGAGCCATCCACTTACATTTGCCCACCTCAAACCATACAACAAAACACATTAAAGCTCACTACACATTTAATGGAAAGCGAAAACATTGGAAAGCGGACCCAATTAAGGCAAGGCATACTGTATTGTATAAAAATTTGTAGGCCAGTTTGGGCTGCTAACATCCTAAAGGGGTTAACTTGGGACGAAGTACAATACAAAGGTCGAAGCAAACTTGCCAATGGCACCACACGTGTTGTTCACCTGGAATAATCCGGCCAGGGAGGATTGACACCTATATTGCCCTGTTTTTTAACCCTGCAGAAAACACTGGAATTTTTTATTTGCCGCATATGATAAAATTTGCAAATCCTGAATTCATATTTGTAATCAAAGATCCCAAATTATCCCCTAAAGGACCAAGCTGTGTTTTTTGGCAACATAGTGATTTTGGGCAGCTCACCACGGATGGAGAGTTTATTATTTTTCTTTGAAATTTTCACAAAACATGTGCTCAAGGAGTAGCTTTTCAGTCCAACAATTTTCATAACTTTTGACTACACGGTTAAAAAGTTATTGCTTAAAATGTAGTTTTCTTTGAACTCTGGGCAGCCCGGGCAGTACCAAAAACTTCTTTGAAAATCACTTTTTTTTAGAATTGAAAATTGAAATTGATTCTTTAGATTTATATGTACGTGGAGAGCTTTGAATTATTCCATTCTAATTTGTAAGATGGAAGTTATGAGGTTTTTAAGTTTGCAGGTAGGTATGGTTTTCAAAGTTTACATAACTATCCTCAAACTTAAAAACCTACTTCTGGACCAGATTTACATTCCAAATAACATCTCTAACACCGAGTGGGAATATAAGCATGTTTCACGAAACTTTTTACAAGAGTCCGGGCGTGAAGGAATGATCTGTACAAGCAAGCCATTGTTTTTAAATTGCCAGTGTGTACTCCGACATTATCATAACATTGATAACGTAATAATTTAACCAGCTTCATTCTCACCTCTTTGCAGGAGGTGTAATGTGCTCTTGAATAACTTACATGGCTGCAATTGAGTTATAATCACTGGCTTGTCATGTTGTAACATCTGGCTGGTTTGTGAGACTGTGAGGCCTGGGCCCTGGGGGAGTGGGGCCTCCATCGTAGATTCGGTCTGCACCAATACGGAGACTCCCGAAAATGCCTGGAGAGAGCATTGTTGCAACGCTTGGAGGCTCCCACTTTGAGGGGGAGCAAAAAGGGAGCCTCTCAACATTGGTTAACAATGTTATGATTCGCACGCTCGAAATCCTCCGTCAAATGCAAGCCACCTGTACAAGAACAGCCAGGGTGAATTGACCCCCTCATTGCCCCACTAGGGCAAACACTGAATTTTTTAATTTGCAATATACGAATTTTTTTTGAAATTCTGAATTCACATTTGCAATTAGAGGCCCCAAATTAAATAAGAGAGGTGAAGAATTATCAATAAATGCGGTGCGAAATAGGCGGGATTCTTTTTAAATTATCCTTGGTTGGGGGCAATGAGGGGGTCAATTCTCCCTGGCCTACAAGAACCCCCACCCCCCGCCGCCGTGGGGTCTCACTCTCAGATAGGACAAAGTAGGACAAAACTTTAAAGTGATGGAAATCAACAGATGACCCTCTTGGATGAGGTCATACTGTGAGCTTGCAATTCTTCACATGCAAACTTCTTCTCCTTCCTTGTTTCAATCTCCTTCAATCTCCTCTCCCATGTCGCAGCTCGCTTCAATGAATTCACGGTCTCACTTGGCTACTCTCAATTGAGGGATCTTGACCCTTCGCAGCTCGCTTCAATGAATTCACGGTCTCACTTGGCTACTCTCAATTGAGGGATCTTGACCCTTGTCAGTTGAAACAACAGACACAAATTCTCACTTTTGACAGCATCCTCGCAATGAATTTGTGAGCAAATTTTTTTCCTTTAATAATGCTAAATGATTTAATATTTTATTTTAATTTTCAAATAGCCTAATAAAATAAATAACAACAATAAAATAAAAATATTTACCATTAAATTGGAATGTATATAGTGCATTGAACATGGCATTGAGCATTGCTTTATAATATTTAATTTTTGTATGATACATAGTTTTCATTGATCTTCACGCAGCTCAAAAAATTCTTTAGAAATCATTTTTGTAAAAATTAAAATTTGAATTTGGATTTCTAGATTTATGTATACATGGAAAGCTTTAATCATTCCATTTTGATTAATGAGATGAAAGTTTTGAGGAGTTTTAGTTTCCGGGAGGTTTCAAGTAGTTTTGAAGTCTCTACTCTAAGATAAACTTTGGAGTCCTTTATTTAATTCAATTTTTAATATTATTAGAAAAAAAAACTAAAAAATTAGGTGTAGATTGTTTAGTACAATATTACAACCATTGGAATTGGCATTTCCAATTCCATAAATAAATTGTGAACAATTTAGTATTTTGAATCATTATCTACTTCTTTCTACTTATTATTTTTCTTCTATATGTTGTACAACTCAGATGATTTGAAAATTTTCAAGCATGTAGCCAACTTGCCTTGAAAAATGAATCCAAAGAAGCTCTACCATTTTGGACATTTTTTCATAAAAATGTGACCTTGTGAAGTGAAGCTGCCCGGGTTTTGCAGGACCAAAAAAAGTAATTTTTTTCACTTCAAATGCTAATATCTTGCAATCTTTTCAATATTGATCTTGCAATATCTTTTCAAACCACATCTTTTCAAACCAGTGTACTATAAGATCCTACGGTTACATGTTTCTAAAAATGATTTAAAAAAAAAATTGTTACTTGTATTAGAAATGGCAATTTTGGAGTGTTTTTGGTGAAAACACAGTAAAAAATCTTTAGGGGTTAACATTGTCTTAAATCTTTGAATGACATGAAACTCATATCAAATTGTGAATGCTAAGGAACAAATGTTTAAATTGAATTGCTCCTAAACATGTAGACTACATTAATTTAATGAAAAATCAGGCGTGTAACTTGTTGTTTTTGAATATCTTGGTTTGCTTGGTGATACTTAAAACTGTTCTGAGTTGTTTTTCAATTAACCCTCATATTAAACCCTAATCCATTCATCAACAATAAAACGTTTAGAAAAAAGAAATAATTCTTGTTCTATACTTTCTAATCCATCAACAGTTCAAATTGTTTTTCAATCTTGGTATTCATATTTGGAGCTTGCAAACGGAATCTTGAAACTCATTTCTTTCAAATTCATTTGAAATTCAGTCACAAAAATAAAGCTAGTGCAAGTGTAACCAAACAAATTGAAGGCCAAACAGCATAGTCATGCACATGTCAAGAGCCCAATACAATTTCCAGACTCTGATTGGTTCCGGAACTTTGCTAAATTATTCCAACCCTGGAACAAATGAATCCATTCTCCATGCTCCACACACCAAAAAGGATTTCACACCTTCTTCATGCACAACGGCTCTCCATTGGCTCCTCTTTTCTCTCACCAACTTTTCATTTTTCATGCCAATTTGCTTCTCGGAGAAGGTGTGACTACCCTATTGATACAACAACATTTAGAGATTCAAGTTCTAGCAAAATTGAGGTTCAAGTTCTAACAAGAGTAGTATTTGAAATCATCTTTATTTTCTTC
Organism: Antitrichia curtipendula; assembly: GCA_951230915.1. Classification (NCBI taxonomy): domain Eukaryota; kingdom Viridiplantae; phylum Streptophyta; class Bryopsida; order Hypnales; family Leucodontaceae; genus Antitrichia; species Antitrichia curtipendula. The sequence goes on from OX579633.1 coordinate 14,447,585, forward strand.
AAGTCAAGAAGCCAAGTCTTAAAGACATTGACTTGGCAATTGTACCATCCGTAACAAAAGGTGCTCCATATTCTGAAAAAGAGACCTAGTTATTTTCATGTTTATTGCATCATCAAAATGAAAAGAAACATATCAAACTAAACAATTGTACTATAATTGTTGATTGGGAAAAGTTTGGAATACAATGAAAATATAATTGTTACAATAGGTAGAGAACTGCCTTGGAAATTCTAATTTCCTTATCCAAGATCAATTTCAATTGAAACAAAAAAAAAGATGAAGATAAAAGAGGAAACATAAAATGTAGTTAATATTATATGCATTCATGTTAGAATTTATGTGTATTTCATTTAATATATAGATTTATTATACATGTAAAACTATGATGGTTTAAATAATTTATTTGTCATATTGATGCTTTTTACAAAGCATTGGATTTCATCTATGTATATTCCTATTTGAACACATGTCTTCTTCTGTACAAATAAAATGACAACATTGCTTTGCAATCTTTTTGTATTTGGGTCACTTCACTATATGATTTCATTTATTTTCACTTCATTTTAGATCATTTCATTCACTATATAGAATTTATAATCAATTTATCTTTACTGATTTTATTCCTTCAATAATGCTAAATGATTTAATATCTTATTTTAATTTGCAAGTATCCTAATATAATAATAATAAAATAAAAATGTTTACCATTAAATTGAAATGTACTTAAATAGTACATTAAATATTGTTTAGAATATTTAATTTTTGTATTTTTAAATCATGTTAAAGATTTATTTAATTATTTAGAAAATACCAAATTGATTTATGAGTTGAACTTAAAACTATTCTTCTTCCTAAATACAAAGATTTTTTTTTTGTTATTTTTTAAAGTTTAAGATCAATGTAAACCTTTTAAGTTTGACTTATAAACAACTTGTATGGCGTTGTGTACTTGTCCAAGTGTTTTCCGTGATTCACCTATGTATTCTTTTAATTTCAAATTTTTAGAATAATTTATCCATAGTTTAAATTTAATTTATAGAAACAAAATTCAATTAAAAACCCAGAATTCTTACACTTAAAAACCAAAAGTACAAAACAACTTTTGGTGCATTTTTGCTCATTGAGAGCTTTTTAGCAATACCAAGAATGACATCAAAGACTCATGTACTCCAATTTTCATAATTTAAGGATATTTATGGTCTTAAAAATTGCTCAAAAATCCATCATATATCGAAAAGCACTTTAGTACAACCCAGGGATATCTCAACGTTACATATAAAACAAACTAGACCAAATGTTACCATTGTGTTTTTATGTTTACTTTTATTCAACTTTTATTTTGCATATACATAAGTAAAAAAGGGTGCAAAGCTCTACACTCTTGTCTTGTTGATAATAATGAAGAGGTCAAACTCTCTTCTTTAAGGTATTCATGTTAAACTTTTGTTTATAATTGATTTAAAATCTCAATTCTTCTTCTTCTTTTCTCTTTTTTTTTTTCCTCTTTTCCTCTTCCCCCTCCTTTTTTCTTTTTTTTCCTCCCCTTCCCCCTCTTTTTGCCTTTTTATCTTAGAGTAGGCCCCGGCAGCCGCCCGGAGTTGGGCGGGAAAGTCTGTAAGTGAATTGTCTGTAGCATAGAAAAAATCTACACTACATATGATACTCTGTACATTCATAACATTGTTAACCAGATGTGGTGGTGGGGGGTCCCTTTTGTTTCCTCCAAAAATGGAAGCCCCCTTGCCTGGTTGCTTCCTCTCAACAGTAGTTCATCCAATGGGATTGTGTTAAGCTTCCTCTCAACAGTGCCTTTGCAAGAGCCCAACCAATCTAATTGATTATATTATAACTGAATCCCCCCAAAGTATATAGGGGGGGATTATACCTCCAGCTGGGTGGGTGACATTATGCTTGGTTAACAATGTTAAGTTAGAAGACCATACTGAACGGGCCAGGGAGGATTGACCCCTGTATTGCCCCGTGTTTTACCACTGCAGAAAACACTGAAATCTTTTATTTGCCGCATATGATAAAATTTTCAAGTTCTGATTTCATATTTGAAATCAGAGGCCCCCAATTAGCTAGGGGGCATATTGAAATAAAAAATTTGAGGGGCACAAATTAGGGGGCAATTTTTACATTTACCCTTTCACGGGGCAATACAGGGGTCAATCCTCCCTGGCCATACTAAACGGCCTTCGCTCTGATTGGACAAGATATTTCAGAATCTAACGTCCCTGAACTTTCTCGACTAACTTACGGACGCACTCGAACTCTGTAACTTAGTGACGAAAACACACGTGTCGCACAACCCTATCCACAGTTGCTCCACTGGCTTGTCTTCTTGCCATCAGTTTGGGACTCATGCTGGCGGCAACGGTTGACTTCAAGGGTAAAGATACCTATAGAACGGATAAGTTAACCCCTATATGATTTCAGGCCTCAGTGCCTATCACTCAATTTGCTGCCATTTTGCAACTAGATATGTATGAAAAAAATTTAATTTATTTTTCAGAGATGAAATTACATGTCTTCTTTACTTCACAAAAAATTTAAATTTTTTTTGTGGAAAATTGATTTTTTGGAGAATTTTTGAAGAAAAAGAGAAGAAAAATCACATCAAATAGAAAATTATTTCAAAAAAACTGAAATTTCACCATGTGTGTATATTACAATGACAAACATCATGGTGTAAACTCAATTTCCGTCTCATTCTATAATTAGAAAATAATAGACATTGAAAATACACTCAAAGTTCAAGTTGCAATAAAATATGCAATATTAAGAATTTTTTCAAAATTCAAATTGGAGAAGAAACTAGATTAGATGACCTTCATTTTGTTAGTTGGGCTCAAACTCAAAAAATATCATTTTTGTGGAGAAATTTCAGATTTAGAACAAGGAACAACAACTTCCCAAAATACACTAAAATAGCATATTTTGTGATCCGTTTTTTTTTAATAACTTCTCATTTATGTGAAGATAGACACTTGCATGACTACAAATTCAACTATACACTCTTTGTAATCCACCATGGAGGGTGAACAAAAATGAAATGGATGAAAAAAAGTTTCCAAGCAATGTACAGATGACTGCACAATCATCCAAAAGCCACAAAATGGTTGTCTCGGCGTTACAGGGTTAAGCATTTCGGCGTGTAGGATAATTAAAGTGGATTCACGGAGAAATTGAGCTCAATAGGGGTAGTCATATCTTCTCCAAGGAACAAAATCCTATGAAAAATGAGAAGTTGGTGAAAGAAAAAGAGGAGTAAAAGGGGAGTTGTTCTGCACGAGGAAGGTGTGACATCCCTTTTTTAGGTGAGCCACATGAAAAATGAAAAATGGAGAATGGGTTTACCTACACGATCAAAAGCTAAATTATGTTACTTGAATGAAAATCAATGTTGATGTTGGCATTACGATAGGGCCAAGTATGAGGTTCGAGATCTACGGTGAAGAGAATCAACAATGCCTTAATGTTGGCATGTGGAGAGTGAAATTGGCATTTGGAGAGTGAAAGCCATGTAAAAAATTCTTCAAATTTGTTTCTTCATGCCCATTCTTCATCTCTGGAGGAGAAGAATGGCATGTCTCAATTCTTGAAAAATAGAACCTCCGTAAGGAAAGAGGAGCCAATGAGAAAGTGTCACGTCCCAATTCTCCGAGGATTAAAAATGGGGTGAAGAAGGTGTGACTATCCCTGGTGTATACAAAGATAATTATGGGGAATTCATGGAGAAATTGAGCTCAGTGTGTGCAAAAGTGAGAATGGAGAAGTACGTACCATAAAAGGAATTTTTTTCCTCAAAAATAAATATTTTATTTAATAATAATTATGTATTTTTTAATATTAAAATGGCCTTCTTCCATACACCATTTTTCTATTCATTTACTTCTTTAGTTTAAAATCTAGGACTAGTATAAGTTTCAAAACGCATGATTTAAATGTAAAAATGCCAAGTTTGTGGAATATTGTCATTTTAACAAAAAATTGGTTAAATGTGGATTTTTCATTTGGACCCATCCCTATTTCAAAGCATCATCTAAAATGGCTAGCTTTAGAACTTGTTTCTAATTAAGGCAAGAAGAGAGATAAATAAATGGAAAGATGAGAGGAGAGAATCTTCTTCAATCAACAATACATCCAATTGTTGTCCACTATAGGACATCCTACTATATCATTATAAGGGGGGGGGGAGCTCTACACATAGGTATCCCTATTTTATTCATTTTTTTCTTAAATTTTGGGAAGCAAATGAAGGTCTATGATTGGTTCTACTTATATAAATCAATCTCCAATAGAAGGATAGAGCTATTTATATCCATTGTCACAGATGAAAACAAACAAATATGGATGAAAACACAAATATTCATCCCAAAGGATGTAAATTCATCCTTAATAGGACAATATACTATCTAGATTTTGAAGCAATTTAGCAATTTCCTCAATTGAAAATAGAAGAATCTATTGTCATATATTTCCTCAAAAAATTGTATAGTTTTTCATTGATGAATTGGTCCATAAATCAACCCCCACCCACCCCCTCCAAAAAAAAATTCATTGCTTGAGACCTTTGAGACATTCCAAATTATGAAGTCAAGAGACCCATTTGAAGTTATTAACCCCTACAGCACTAACTGCGTTTTGGGGCAACATAGCAATTTTGGGCAGCTCATTACGAATGGAGTTTTTGATTTATTTTCTTTGAAATTTTCAAACAATACGTGCCCAAGGAGTAGCTTTAAGGCCCACCAATTTTCATAACTTTTGACTACATGGTTAAAAAGTTATGGTATGATATGTTGTTTTCATTGCTTGGCGGGCAGCCCGGGCAGCAAAAAAAACTTCTTGAAAATTTACCTTTTTTTTAAAATAAAATTCGAATTTGGTTCTCTATCTCTTTATATACAAGGAAAGCTTTGAATAATTTCATTTGGATTAATGAGATAAAAGTTATGGGAGTTTTAGTTTGCGGGTAGTGGTAGAATCTTTACTCTAAGATAAACTTTGAAGCCCTTTATTTAATTCAATTTTAAATATTTTTGAATTTAAAAAAACAAACTAGGTGTAGATTGTTTACTACAACATTACAACCATTGGAATTGGGATTTTTCAATCCCATGAAGAAATTGTTAATAGTTTAGTGTTTTGAATCATTTTCTACTTCTTTCTACTTCTTATTTTTTCCTATATGTTGTACAATTCCAAATCATGATCTGAAAATTTTCAAGCGTGTTGCCAACTTGCCTTCAAGAATGAATCCAAAGAGTGACCACCATTTTGGGCATTTTTCATACACATGTGACCATCTGAAGTGCAGCTGCCGGTTTTCGCAAGGCCAAAATAATTTTTTTTCCAATTCAAATGCTAATATCTTGCAATCTACATGGTGTAAATTCCTGAAAAAATTTCCACATGTTCTCAAACTAGTTTACTACAAGATACTATGTTATATGTGTTCAAAATTTTTTTTTTTAAAGAATTTGGTACTTGTCTTAGAAATGGCAATTTTGAAGCATTTTGATAAAAACATAGTCAAAAATCTTTAGGGGTTAAAAAATCCAAAGTGAACTCTTTTGTTCTTTAGGGAGTAATCCTTAACCCCTAAAGTTCCGTGATTATGTTTTCACTGAAAACGCTCAAGAACTGCCGTTTTTAGTACAAGTACCAAATTTTTGAAAAAAACTTTTTTTTGACTCATGTAACCGTAGGATCTTGTAGTATGCTGACTTGAGAATATGTGGTAAAAATTTCAGAAATTTCCACTACGTGGATTGCAGGATATAAGCATTCAAAAACTGAAATCGTTTTTTGACCCCTGCAAAAGATCGGGCAGCTGCACTTCAAAAGCTCACTTTTCTATGAAAAAATGTCCAAAATGGTGGTGCTTCTTTGGATTCTTTTTCCTAAACAAGTTGGCTACATGCTTGAAAATTTTCACATCATTTGGAATTGTACAACATATAGGAAAAAAATAGTAAGTAGAATGAAGTAGAGAATGATTCAAAATACTAAATTGTTAGAATTTAGATATGAAATTGAAAAATACCTATCCCAATGGTTGAAATGTTGCATTAAACAATCTACATCCTATGATTTTATTTTTTTCAAAAAATATTGAAAATTGAGTAAGATAAAAGACTTCAAAGTTTATTTTAGAGTAGAGATTCCAAAACTGCCCGCAAGCTAAAACTCCTCATAACTTTTGACTCATTGGTCAAAATGGAATGACTAAAAGCTTTCCACGTATAGATAGCTCTAGAAAACCAGTTTCAAATTTTTGTTTCTGAAAAAAGTGATTTTTTCTGATCTGCCCTAACTGCCCGGCTGAGAAAAAAAGTAACATATTAGGCCATAACTTTTGACTCGTATTTTCAAATGTCATAAAATTTAGTTCAAATGAAAGGTACTCCTCGTCCACAACTTGTATTAAAATTTCAGCCTCAAACTTGTAAATCTCTGGCCACATGTACCTGCCCAATTTTTTTATGTTGCCAAATTCTGCAGGCTGGTCCTTTAGGGGTTAAAAGACCAAAAAGCCTACTTCGGACTTTTTGAGAACTTGGACAAGCTCTATTGACTGTCTAATTTGGTAATTTTGCATGACATTTTTAAAAATGGATGCTAATCATTGTAATCCACATGTGATACTTTATTTCACGTCATTTCAATAAATATTGCAAAAGTTTGAAGGTTTATTTCAATGTCAATGTCAAACTAGTTAGCAAAAAATGTATTCTAAGAAAATATTAATTATATTTTTTGGAGATTTTATAGATTGATAGCTACTCAAAAAATTAAACCATTGAATTTTGAATAATGAGGTTAAAGTTATGAGGAGTTGTATTTTGTAGGCAATGAAGGTAGCCAAAACATATGAAATAATCTTTTGCTTTAAATTTTCAAATAAAACAAAAATCAAAGAATGTTAATTTTTTACTATGATATTCTCATTGTTGGAATTAACAACTCCAAATTCTTCCAAAAGTTATTAGCATATTATTTTTTTCTTTCATTCATAACATCTTCCACTTTACAATTTAAAAGAAAATGAATTTGAAATTATTTTTGGTTGAATGTTTATAAATTTTTATTTTTTTAGACTTAGACTTTAGGTTGTACTCATAGTTTCTTTCATAAGTCTACAGCTATTGACACAAAAATCATCTCAGTGATGATTTTATATCATGACTAGTTTTACTTATTTCATATTTTTTTATATAAGTACACTCCTATACTCATCATATACTGGACTCTTCTAACTTAATGTAATACCTTAGAAGTTAAAGAATTGTGGAGATAGTGAGGCACAATGCCAAATCCATTTTGTTTTTTTTCTAATTATTTAACCCACCCACCCCACCCCCAAATTTTAAATTAAATTTTTTTATATTAAATTATTTTTGAATTTCCCCCCTCACCTCCCTCTCTTTGTAATTTCCAAATGCATGAACTCTCACAAATAATATGAGATAATCATCTGTTTACCAAGTACATATTCCATTATGTAACCGTATATATACATATCCGTATTCAAATTTTTTTAATCAACAGTTGTGAGGTGGGGATTGTAATTGTTTTTACAAAAAATCAATGGTTCTCGTTTTTTTAGTAGGGAGGGGGCCAAGAGGGTTGTTAATTAATGCAAAACCTATAATCACAGTAGATAGGACTCTTCTAACTTATTAACGGGAATTATCTATTAACCCCTTAAGCTCCTTGCCTATGTTTTCACCAAAAACGCTCCCAAACTGCCATTTCTAATACAAGTACTAGATTTTTGATAAAAAACTTTTTTTGACACATGTAACCATAAGATCTTGTAGAATGCTGACTTCTGAACATGTGGTAAAAATTTCAGAGATTTCAATTGCGTGGATTGCAAGATATAAACACTCAAATTCATTAAAATCATTTTTTTTGCCCTGCAAAACACAGGGCAGCTGCACTTTACAAGCTCACTTTTCTATGAAAAAATGTCCAAAATGGTGGTGCTTCTTTGGATTATTTTTCCTAAACAAGTTGGCTACATTATTTAAAAAATTAACATCATTTGGAATTGTACAATATATAGAAAAAAGATAGTAAGTAGAAAAAATATAGAGAATGATTCAAAATACAAAATTGTTAAGATTTCAACTATGGAATTGAAAAATGCCAATCCTGATGGTTGAAATGTTGTAATAAAAATCAACATCCTACTATTTTATTTTTTTCAAAAAATATTGAAAATTGAGCAAGATAAAAGATTTCAAAGTTGATTTTAGAGTAGAGAATCCATAACTGCCCGCAAACCAAAATTCCTCACAACTTTTGACTCATTGGTCAAAATGGAATGATTAAAAGCTTTCTACGTATTTATAACTCTAGAAAATCAATTTCAAATTTTTGTTATTGAAAATTTTGATTTTTTCTTATCTGCCCGGACTGCTCGGCCGGGGAAAAAAGTAACATATTAGGCCCTAACTTTTGACTTGTATTTTCAAATGTCATGAAATTTAGTGCCTATAAAAGATATTCCTTGTCTGCACTTTCTATTAAAAAATTAGCCAAAAGCATGCAAATCTACATGTACCTGCCCAAAAATTTCTATACTACATAAAAATGTATGCTAGTCCATTAGGGGTTAAAAACAAGTATCCAAAATAGTTATTTGTTTGCTTGAATGGTTGTTAGGCAATTAGGGCCACTTCATCCTATGGCCAAAGGTCAAGAGGTTGTGGGTTTCTAACAATCAAATTTCAAAAAGATAAAAGTTCAGCCTCTTGATCCTTCACACTTGAAGACACAAGTCCAAAGGCTATCACCCTCCGACTACCTACATGGCAATCAATTGCCTACATAGCGACAGACTCTCAAAGAAAATTTGGATCGGCTAAAAATGGAAATCCAAACTATGACCGAGAGGCTATCAAGTTATGACTAAGATCTCAACCGTTAAATTGGTAAGTAGGATTTCATTGCTAAGAGTTTGGACTTTGGACTTGACCATTGGAAGCTTCACACTTTATCCATCCAAGTTGAGAGGTTGTAAGAGTTCATTGCTAAAGTTTGGACTTTGGAGTTGGCCTTTGGAAGCTTCATACTATGGCAGACCAAAGGCTCCAATTCCTATATATTATTACCTATTTATTACTCACTTTTTTTGAACTCTCAACAAAGTTTGACCACTCAATCCCACGGCCTCTCAACTTGGACGGCTGTTGTGTGAAGTGGGCCCTAATGCTCTATTGAGACCCTGTGCTCTATTGAGACCCTGTTCGTCCCTGTGCCAATAACTCAACTGATGAACAGCCCCCCGGGTTTCGTCTCACAGTCTGACACCTTTTTATTACTATTTTACTACTAAAAAACACTGGCGGCTTGTTGGGGCTTTGTGCCTTAATCCCATACTCAAAGCGTAATCAATTAGGCGGCTTAACGGTTGCATGAATGCACTGTTCCACACTGCGCCTCCAGTTTCCGCCATGGACCGGTCATGGTCGATACCACACACTTCCGGCACCCTCAGGTTCTCTTCATTTCTAGCTTGGTTTGAACTTTGCAATCTCCAGAGCTGCCTGCGTCGTTCACTTTAGCTTGGGGTCTGAGTTTTGCTGCGGATTCACTGAGAAACGGTGCTTGGTTCCCCGAATAGCGGACAGCAGGTGCTGTAGAACGCCTTGGCATCACAAAACAATCACCTTTTTGTTTTTGTTCTCTCTTGATTGGGCATTGTTATTATTCTTTCATTGAAAATCTTTCTCTTCTCTTGTGAATATCATATACAATAAACAAGTAGTGGTAGTTTGAAGATCACTTCAAAAATACATAACTAATTCACACTTTGTCTGAAAAATAAAATTTCAATTGTTCTCACTATTTCTCACACTTATCTTTGAGTGAGGAAAAATTTGAAAAATTTCAGCAATGGCATGAGGGCAGACTCGAAATTCTGACCACAATGGGCTGGTTTACCTTACTGTCACACTAACGGTTTGGTGGTTGGCATGGGTACATGTGAGGATTACCCCACCTCTCGGGAATTGTTTTTTTTCCAAAAAACACTGTATACGACACTTTGTGCGGATGGAAATACAGTTTGTCGGCAACTTATTTTGCCCAGTCCCGCCACCACGGACTTTGGTCTGGGTTGTCTCTATGCATAGTTAGCTTGGTGGTTGCTAATACATACCTGAAGCCAATTCGGGATTAGGGTTTTGCTTAATCATGACTTGTTTACGGTCAGATGAAAACACCCTGGATTCTTGTTTCGGTGTATGACTTTTAAGGCTGGGACTTAATTTTTTTCAAGAACGAGAGCTCTTTCGATTCTCTATTGTTTTTTGTTGGGTTACACCCAAGGTACTGTTTTGTTTGGATGGTCAATTTCATTAAAATGGCGGTATTATTGTGCCATTTCGATGGTGTGCCATTTTGACCATCTAAGAGGGGTACAGATTTCAGAACGGCCGGTCTAAATTGTAAAAGCGCCAAAGTTCAGTAATACCACCATTTTAATGAAATTGACCATTTAGTTATATCTCAACCATTTTAATGAAATTGACCATTTGATAGCCACAGCCAAGGATTCTTTGCCGGCTCATAAAATGGAATCTTTGCAAAGAATTTTCTTTCAGTTTTTTTACCCAAAAGTACTGCTTCTATCTTTATTTGTATAGGGTGGACTGGTGGCTGGTGTTAGGGCATCCCCACTCCAACTCAACAACTGACTCAAACTGGGCAAATGGCCGTGCCCAGCCAAAATGCGTGCTCCACGGCAGGCACGCCAAGTCCCAGAGAGTGGCCGGGCGCGGCAGAAACTGGAGAGCGGACGGAAAAGTAGTGTTCGTTCCCCGTGGCTGGGTATGTCAGAGGACACATGAATCGAGGTACGGAGCGCAGGTTTCTAGGCAGGTTTCCCCACGAACGAGCTCCAGGCTACGCATGACACCCTACTGTATTAGGCACACCAGGCTACTGCCATATTCCTAATAACTAAGAAATAAATCAACTTAAATGATTTATATACCAATGTCACTATTCCTATTACAATCAATTATCATCAATTTAAATTGGGTGACAACATGAATGAATAGTTTCATGGGTAGATGGTGAAAAGTAAAGTTGGAGAGGTAGCTTTTATAGAGAAATCCATTGTTCATCGTGAGCCCTCAAAAAGTATGGGATAATTAGAATAAAAGAGCTTGACTCCTCATTGTAAAAAGTTAGAATTGTGTTGAAAGTAGAATTTTAGACCTAATTTAGTCACAATAGAATAATTTTTTCTAAAAAAATTTGAACTAAGAAAAGTTGTTAAATAAATATAAATTTCACCTCCAAAAATCTGTTTGAGATTTGGATTTTCTAATCAAAATTTATGGACAAAATTCACAAAGGGGGTGGAAGGAAATTTTTTTTGACATTTTCAAACATCCTCTCTGAAATTTGTCCATAACTTTTTATTGGAGGATTCAAATCTCAAATGGATTGTTTGAGGTGAAATTTATATTAATTTAACAGCTTTCTTTAGTTCAAAATTTTTTAGAAAAAGTTATTCTACTATGCCTAAATTAGGTCTAAAATTCTATTTTTAACACAATTCCTATTTTGACTTAGCTATGAGTGGTTGAGCTCTTACCAATTCTAATATTATTTATCCCACATGGGTTGTTCTACTTCCTACCACCCCATGTGTATATAAAGAGATTCTCTCCTCCTTCTCCATCAATATTTCAAAATGGAATTGACTTCGGAAGCAAATGAAGTTAGTCACTTAATTCATTTCTCTCAATGAATTAAAATCTTAATAGTTAGTCTTTTAAATCGCGAAACAATGTTGCAGTGTGGAGTTTACTGTGTTGCTGTGGACCACTCTCCCTTCCTACGAGCCGGCCGCATTTCTCGAACACTCCAAAGAGCCACTTGGAGTGTCTTTTTGCCAAGTTGGAGTGGGGATGCTCTTAGTTTATAATACCTGTTGATCAGTAGGGACTTGTACAAAGCTCCCTTTTGGTATCATTATTTCAATTAAGTTTTGTTTTAATGAGGATTTGCTGCAATATAAGTCTGATATTTAACTCCTAGGGTCAGATTCAATTTGAAGCTTATCATAACATTCAAGAGCTGTGAGAGCAGCTGCCTTCCCTCTGACGGAATGATGTGGTATCTTCCACACCCAACATTAGGTAATAAGCCACGCGTCAATAATGTCAGACTTCTGCTCAGTGCCAAGGTCATGACTGCACAATCGGGTTACTGGGTGGAAGGAAGTTGAACAAAATATACAAAAAATTAATTATAGAGATAGATGATCTGTCAAAACCCAAAGAATTTTTTGAATATTAAACCACTGAAATCTAACCATTTGCCATCATTAACTTATTTTGATTTTTTCTTAGGAAAGAGAAGCTCTTTATGTACATATGGGGTGGTAGGAAGTAGAACAACCCATGTGGGATATGTAATTTAGAGTTTGTAATTTCTCAACCGCTCATAGTTAAGTCTAAAGTAAGAATTGTGTTAAAACTATAATTTTAGACCCCATTTAGGCATAGTAAAATAATTTTTTCCAAAATACTTTGAACTAAAATAAGTTGGAGAATCAAGTTAAATTTCATCTCCAAAAATTCTTTTGAGATTTTAATCTTCCACTCAGAAGTTATGGACAAATTTCAGAGAGGATGTATGAAAATGTCAAAAAAAAATCCTTTCAAACCCCTCTATAAAATTTGTCTATAACTTCTGAGTGGAAGATTAAAATCTCAAAAGAATTTTTGGAGATGAATTTAACTTGATTCTCCAACTTATTTTAATTCAAAGTATTTTGGAAAAAATTATTTTACTATGCCTAAATGAGGTCTAAAATTATAGTTTTAACACAATTCCTACTTTAGACTTAACTATGAGCGGTTGAGAAATTACAAACTCTAAATTACATATCCCACATGGGTTGTTCTATCTCCTACCACCCCAAGTGTACATAAAGAGCTTCTCTTTTCTACAAAGTCTCGAAATAAGTTAATGATGGCAAATGGTTAGATTTCATTGGTTTAATACTCAAAAAATTCTTCTGGTTTTGACAGACCATCTATCTCTATAATTATTTGTTTATATATTTTGTCCTAAAATTAGCCAAAAGAATAGATCGCACGATAAATGTACTGCCATTGTCTCGGTCCTGAAGCTTACATTAATAATATGTGGATGCATTTCGTGGATGAAGACTTCAGAGAGGCAAAGGCAGCCTCTCTGAAGGCTCTTGAATGTTATGATGCTGATAATTTGAGTATTAATGTTGAGAAGGAAATATAATCTACTTTGATTCTATCGGAGAAGTATTGAAAAAACACTCATTATTTGGGTGGTTCATCAAGGGACAGTATCCCAAATAAGGTCAAGATTGTCATGTTGCTCCAAGCATAGAGATGGATGACAAAACCGACCCTTTATTTTGGTGCAGTAATTTGTGTTTTGAGGTCTCATTCAAATTCAAACTCTCCAAATTTTATCATTGCTAGTCAATATTATGTTACGGCGTTTTTCATTAAGTAAAGTTTAGAGCTGGGCTCCAGACTTTTGTCTTTGAGGAAAAATTTGTGCCACTAGTGGAAGAGCATCACCACTCGTCTTTCAAAACTGGGTGGTGATTTGGCTTGTAAAATAGGGGGCATCCACTTTGCAAGTTGCAGAAAACCGGTCTTTAACCCATGAATGTTGACATGGATGCCAAATGTCCGATGGATGACAATGAATCATTGTAGTAGGATAGAAGTACAACTATTCATCCTCAAAATTTTGTTGTGAAAAAGAAAGGTCTTCTATAGTAGTTTGACTTCCAATGAGTGCTTTTTGCAGGCGAGATCTGACTTCCGGCTTTCTTCCCTGCCTCCGGGTGCCCTCTCTTTTTCTTTGCTCAGCCCTACCTGTGGCGTTTTACGTCAATCCTGGCTCGCCCCCGCTTTCTGGCTTTTGGTTCCCCCCCGCCTTTTGGCTTCTTGTTCGCCCCCGCCTTCTGGCGCCTTTTCCTTCCGTTCTCTTCCTCGCTCCCTACCCTCGGGCGTGTAATTGCCTTCGGATGTTTTATCAGTAAAGTCTCCACCCTGGTACGGGGTTCAACTCCAATGAGTGCTTTTGCTATTTTTTAAGCCATTAATTGACACGGGTATTGAAAAAGGGATGATTTCCAAGGCCACCCTCTTGTCCTTTAAGGGTTAGACAAGTTCATCTAGTTTGCAAGCCCAGTGGGACACTTTTGCAAGCAGGTGGCAACAAGTCATCCATTTAACAATTACAAGAGGGCTGGAGATGTTCTAAAGTATTCTCCTAAATGCATCAACTGCTTTCAATATCTCCTTAAAAACATTAAACTTTCAATGAGTTCAATTTTATCTCATAAGCCCATAGACCTCATGAACGCATTGGAATTTGCATCAAAATAGTAGATTTTGGTTTCAATTGATGAAATCTGAGCATAGGAGTGGTCAACGGTCATAGAAATCCTATTTCGGAGATAAAAGAAATGTGCAACAAAAATCATGAATCTTGTTAGGGCATCACCACCTGTCCTACAAAATGCAAGCCAATTTGCAAGCCGGTCAATCCAATTTGCAAGCCAAGGATGATGTGTCACCCCACCCATAGCCTCTTAAGAGGCCATCGCCACCCAATCGGCTACATCCACATTCACGGATCAAGTCCTTGTTTGTTGGAAAAGTGCAAAAGGTGCTTGTCTTGTGCGGTTTGCAAGCCAGCCTTTGACTTGCAAAAGAGCCCGGTTTTGCAAGCCATCGGAGGCTTTTGGCCAAGCCTCTTAACAAGTTCATCCATTATGCAAGATGGGTGGGGCAATTTTGCAAGCCAGTGGCAACAAGTCATCCGTTTTACAAGATGGGTGGTGATGCTCTTACCAAGCAGAGAAAAAATTGAAGTGGGCCGAAATCTTGGAACTGAAGAGAGTACCCACAGAAAAATTACGTGAGTAATTATTCCAGCTTCTGGTAAATTATTACAAGGATTTCAACCGAACCTGAACTATGGGAGCCCCCAAAAGATGCCTTGCTCAGATATTGCTCAGATAGACTCGAATTCACTGCAACAATTCGCAAGACAACAGGCTTGCTACGGAGTATAATTCATTAACTACATCATGCTACCAGATTTGTTTCTTCGTATAACCAGCCTACTGTAGAAGAAGCCAGTCTGATTCTTATTAAAGCGAATTGCAAGAACAAACGATATAATGTAGGAAACCTCTTTGCCTACAAAATCATTTACACTAAAGTGATCAAATCAGAGATTTTGTGCAACCATCTGCAAACTCCAAAGCAAATGAATTCGAGGTGCTCGTCACATTCCCTGGAAAAGTTTTAATTCCTTTTCGGTAAAAACAAGTAGTAGGGCAATGAACACCACAATGTCACAACTTCCACAAAGCTTTCCACCCCAAACCCCAAACCCTGATATATGAACAATATCAAGGCTTGATCTCGATACAAATAAATTGAAATGAACTGAAATGAATTCAAGGTGCAAGAGTTGTTAGGCTGATCGATCTTATTATTGCGCTAGCCAGAATATTAAAATTGAAACTCGTACACTCACCTCAGCACCTCGTGCCAGAGTATTGGAATACCACGAGTTTATAGAAATTGGCGTTGATGGCCTGTGATTCAAATTATAATCATCTACCCACAAATTCATCTCAATCATCGCCTGAAAATCACGACATGACTCTCCAAGCAACACAAGAGAGATCCAAAATGCCCACCCCTATGGGATTTTTGGAGAAATCCGCAGTCCATAGTCAGGGATGACAGAATAGGATATGCTACGATACACTACGTAAGAACATTTGTCAAATTTCCATCCTGGATTTCTCATTTCTCCTGTGTGGGAATCCTTCATCGAAAATCAACAATCGCCTCCCCCAAATGCTCATCTGCCAATTGGAGACGACCAGCACAAGCAACGATTGTTTCAGACCTCGTCTGACGATCAACACGAAAGATATGATTGAGCACATAACTTCTCTAAACGCTGAAAGCTTGATTGACGACACCAGAAGCTCTCAGCAATTGATCCCCGAATTGTTCCATTGTTGCAAAGGCAGACAAGAACGTGGTTACAGTGTACGAGTAGACAACAACCTCCATTATCACAGGTTTACACCAAAGGCACCCAACTAACTTGTTGATCCCTGAACAATGGAATTCCAAGAACTCCAGAAACCGTGACCCAAACTTACACAAAGCTCTAAAAGTTAGGATAGGTATAGAATCACGTTGCAGACCGCGCACCCTCAAAGTGCCAGAGTTGTGGAATACCCCAGAGTTGGACGAAATTAACGTTCTTTGATATACTCATGTCGTAGCTCCTCGAAATCCTCAGGCAGAAAGCAATCCAGCGCACAACAATTGGAGGAGTCACCGCATCAGGGCGGAGTTCTTCACCGAGTTCGGGGAAAAGTTACTCGTCCTTTGAACCACCACATACAAAAATGTTCACCGAGTTCGGTAAAGGCAACGAAGACATTCCACATGAATGTTTCACCTAGGTGGAGAACATTGAGGATGATGGATGGCTCTTCCTCTTAATACTGAGCACGCAAACCTCCGTGCTCTCAACCTTCCCATTGCGAGTCCAAAATGCCATGCATTTTCAAAACAAACCCCAATTTGCTATTATGCATGATCAATCACTTTGCTTCTTGTGTTGCAACTCGTAAATGTTTGCCAATAAACCAAAATACACGTTATCAAAATCATACACTAACTGATATTAAAAAAATTGTGATCCGCTTTTTAGCATCTTCCTCTGTAGAGAAGTCAAGAATACCTCAATGATATATTTTCTACCGCCGCCTGCCTCAAATACATTCAGAAAACTTACAAACAAAAAATTGGACCAAAAATCACAATGCTTCATCCAATATTGTACCTTTGAGATCATTCGTAAGCCACTTTCTTGCTCCAAAGCATGTTGCTAAGGTTAATATCAATACATCCTCGTAGAATATTGTAATTGCAACAATTACCGATATTCTTTTCAGTACTTTTTCAATCAAAACTTTGAGAATAATGGTTTGATGTCAATAGTTGAAATTTGTAGTAAAGGTGGATGCATCCATTTTAACTTACTTTCAATATTTTTTTGTATTCCAAAATTAATTTGGTGAAGAATATTTATTTTCAAAAGTACGTTATAGTTGTAGTTTTAGAGGTTGGGAGTGCTATTGTCTATTGAGTATCTACACTCAAGATTTTGGAACTAAAATCAAAAGGAGATGGTCTTTTCACTCTTTTAAGGGCCAAACATTCAAATTTTGAACAATGAATGAATGCAAACACATTCCAAGTACACAAAAATGCATTTTTTTCATCAGCCAATTTTTTTATTTGTAGATTCTTGTATTAGTTCTTTAACTCTTAAAGGACGAACAAGTGACCTTGGAAATCATCCTTTTTCATTATCATGTGAATCATTGGCTTAAGAAATAGCAAAAGCACTCATTGGAAGTCAAACTATTGTAGAAGATTTTGCCTTTTTACAACAAAATTCTGAGGATGAATAATTGCACTTTAGTCTTACTAGAAGGGTTCCTTATCATCCATCAGACACCAAATGTATGAGTTGATGTTTAAGGGTTAATCCTTAAAAAGAACAATAAGCTTTTGTAGAGCTTTTTGTACCTTTGTGAGTAGCCTTTCTTCAAGTGAAATTTGAACAATTTATTTTGAGAATTTTTTGTAGATGTTTGTAGTACCTACTAATAACTAGAAGAAAAAAAAATTCAAACCGTACTTGAGACATGAAGTTGTACTGTCCAAAAGGCACCGGACAGCTTGGGCAAGCCTAAGTTGGAGTTATCTTTAACCTTTAAATTCAAGGATATTTAATGTCCAAGCTTGGTCAAGCTTCATTAAAATTCTAAATTAAGATACACAAGTCATTCAAAATTTTAATATTTTTCATATGTAGTAATATGTGTTCTAAAATATAATCTCATGATTAAAAAACAAAAAATTGAATTTCATGTGATTTTTTCAAGAAATTTTTGTAAAAATTATAGCAATTATAAAAGTGCTTTAAATAGTATGATTTTAAAAAAATTGAAATAATGTGACAAACATCATAGCATAACTGATGTACTCCTTCATCTCACACCAAGAGAAATTCAATAGAAAAAGGATTCAAAAGTGATATATTTTGAGCTTTCAAGATGCCTTTTGTCAAAGTGTTACAAAAATTTCAATTTTAACCAATTTTGAAAAAAAATTAGATGGAGTAAAAAGTAGATTACTAGAGGTACATTTCCTTCATTAAGTTAAAAACATTTAAAATCAAGAACTATGAGACAATTGAGGTTTTGACTTTCTAATTGGCAATGTCCTTTAAGGGTTAAGATGGTATGTGAAGGACTTGGAGTTGGGCGGGTGGACAAAGCAATGGGTTGCTAGCTAAGGTAGGGTGCTCTAAAGCACCCCTACTTTGAAACCGACCTCTAATACAAATATACATTTTGCTTTCTTCAATATACCAGCTATGTACATTTTAGGAGGTGGTTGCTTTAAGTGACCACAACATTTCAACTTCAACAATTCATAACTAAATCCACGAAGGTTCAAAAAATATGAGACGACTTGGGTTACATGCCAATTCCATTTTTCTTCCTAAGAAAGTTTGTTGAAAATTGTTTCAAGGAATTTAGATTCCCCCAAATGCAAAAATCAGCTCTCAAAAAAGGTTGCTTTAAAAGCAGCATACCTTACATGAGAAGCTGGGTTTTAGCTGCTCAATCCAACAGATGCTGGAGTAGTCCACATCATCAGAGTCTAGTCAAATTTTAGCAAGCCCAAAGGCTACTGAGATCTTACTTCTTTTATTTATTTTTCTATCATTATCAAGATAATGTATGGTTCTTTCATTTCTCTGTTATGATTAGGAGAAGATAAAATATTGAGTCGGCATTCTTAGGCCTGTTTTATATTTTGGGTTGGATTGAAGGCTGACCTGAACTCTCCAAGTTTTAATCTATAGGACAATCAATTTTTCCAAAATTAATCCGACCCAAGGACTTTATAATAGGGTCAAGCCGGAACTACAACTCATCTTATGTGTTGCCTTCATTAGAAGATATTTGAGGCCATTGGAAGACTATTTCAGACCTGTTCCGGATGCTGTTTCCGCGGCAATAAGAGAATGCGTCCGACTGTTAGAAAAAAAATGCAAAAGAAAGTTGAAAAAAAAAGTCTTTTTTTTTCCAAAAAAATGATGTGGCATAGTCTCGACCATGTCAAATTGCGTAGTTGGCAGCGTTCCCACACAGTTGAGACAGTTTTTAGAGCCTGCAAACTCGCATTCTTCTCAAGGTCCAAATTTTTTTCTAATGAGGTGGCATAGTTTTGGCGCCAAATTGCTTCTGGCCCCAAAGAAAAAACATGACAAGGTTTTGGATGGCCGAAAGTCCCATCTAGAGTTGAATATTGTTATGGCATATGTTTGAAAACCTAGGGAAAATCCAAGGAAAATTATTGGCATATTCTATAGTCATTATTATATTATCGGCATATGCTATACCCCGGCTGCTGTGAACTACAGTAAGTTTAGTGACTTTCATTGGTCTCAAAGAGTAAATTGAAAATGGACAATGAAACAGCAAGGTTCTCTCCCATTGGCAGCTTACGTAGGGCCAGGGAGATTGCCCCCCTTATTGCCCCTCATTACCCTTGCGGTTTATCTCTTGGGCAAATACTGAAATTTTTTAGTTTGTCACATATGATAAAATTTGGAAATTTGGAATTCATATTTGCATTCAGAGAGTCCTAATTAGGGGGCGATTACTTACATTAATATGTGTATTGGTAAATCAAGCTTCAAAAGGCATTTCTTTTAGTTAAAAAATGATTCTTCAGAATAAATTTGAATAAAAAGAATAATGTAAAATTCTTCAAAATTCAATATAATTAGAACTCTTACATGTTGAACTGAAACCCTAAAGGTACTCAATGTTTTTAAGCCCAAAACTGCTTCAAAGTACTCAAATCCAAAGCAAGGTTAAAATCTTCATTTATAATATTTATTCATTAACAAATCCAGCTGTAGGATCCTTTAGCTAACTTGTTAGAATAAACCCTCCTAAAATTTCAAAATAAAAAATCTTTAAAAAATTGCAAGTTCAAAAATATGTAGATCAAATTGCTTGAATTTCAAATTGCTTGAATTCAACAAATTTTAAATTTCAAATTGCTTGAATTGCTTGAATTTCAAAAAGAAGTATTTTCAACTCTTTCAAAGTGGTTAGATTTCATTCATCAAACTTTTTACACAAAAATATGTAAACAGCAAAGGACAAAGTAGGGTTCTACTTTCCGTATCGTCCTCCGTGCTCCGCATTAAATTCTTTATCTCCCTGCAGTTGCCTTTCACCTGGTCCACGTATTGTTTACTCTTTCTATACTGTGCTGTACAACGGCTCTGTAGAACTCTGAATTTATTTTTCCTTGGAGGATACAAAATAATATTAAGGATACAAAATAACACTTCATATAATTTTAGATTTTCATTGGTAGGCATATACTTTCCTACTACGCAAATATACCATGAAAATTTTAGTTCTAGATCATTAAATTTAGGGACTCCTAACATAGTGAAAACCTCTAAACCTCATTTTAGTGTGACAAATTAATAAAAATAATTTTTATAATTTAAAAAAAATATGGGATCTGATCACCATCAAGCTAGAAATCTCCAATAAAAAATTCAAGTTCTTGAGGTTCATGCTTCAAAAAAGAATGACATGAAGGTATACTCTCATTGTGATTTGAAATAGGACCATTTTTTCTTGCAATGACCCTAGGTGGTAAGGTGACCATTGTGGGTACACCGCTTTTTGGTGGTTTGGAATAGTCTCTAGACTCTTTTGGACCAATTGGGCAATACACTTCAAAAATTCAAAAAAAAAAAATTCACACTTTGTCAAAAAAAAGAAATTTCAATTGAAATTTGTTTTTTATATGGAAATTAAAAAAAAAAATTCAATATTTTCAACAAAGCAAACCAGTCATTATGCCTGTCATAGGCTGGGTTACCTTATGTTTGCCCAGCCCCGGCAGCAATGACGTCGAAAGGGACACCTAAATGAGGGCCGGTTTATATTTGGGGCCGGATTGAAGGCCGGCCGGAACTCTCCAAGTTTGAACCAATAGGATGGCTCAATTTCTCCAAATCCGGCCCAAGGGCTTTATACTAGGTCCGGATTGAAACCACCACTCATCCTACGTGTCGCCTTAGGTGGCATAGTTTTGGTGCCAAACCATCCGGCCCCAGAGGAGCAATCGGGACGAGGTTTTGGGTGGCCCGATTACCCATCTAGGGCCGGATTGGGGTCGGATTGGGCTCCTCCGTTAGATTGTACAAATCTCCACCATTGATGAAAAGAGTTTTATTTACAAACTCTTTGATTTTACAAATAAACTAGATAAGAAGTGAAACAAGAGAGTTTTGGTTTGCTTGTTCTGTCAGACTGAAGATTTACGTTCTGTCACAGATTTTATTAATCGATAATCAATAATTATTTTCATTTATGGGATTACAGATTTGCAACGAAGGCAGTGACTAGCCATACAGTATGTTAATAGTCAGAGCCCCTGGAGATAATTGTAATGAAATTTTCTAAAAAAATTATTTTTATTTTTAAATTAAAAAATAATAATTTAAAAAAGAATTTCAACACAAGAAAAAAACTTCAAGAAAAAACATTAGAATTTTTATTTTTATTTTTATTTTCAACTAAAATATTCTATAATTAAAATCCACATGCTTCGCACCTTGAGTCTAGACCCATTTCTTTCCCCAAAAAATAATTAAAAAATAATTAGGGCTATTTGCATAAGTGTCAATATAGAATTGAGATTGAACTTGAAAGTAAGGAATAATACTAATGATACTAAGATAAATTTGCATGTGATAGGCAAACCACCTATGACATGCACCTAGGAAATGACCCATTAGAGTCTTCCATCAACCCATGACAAAAAAATTCAATAGATGAAATTAGGACTTAATTAGGTTGGTTAGTGGCCAAAATCAATGTCTTGGATTCTTGGGTGATGGTGATGGAGCTATTGGTGATTAATTTAGAAACTTCTACCTTTTTAGTACCAATTCATCAAAGTAATTGATTTTTTTCTTCCTTTATGTTGTGACCCTGTTATAAAATATTGTAACTGCTTTAGGTAGTAGGATAGCCATCAAGCATACACTAACTTTTTGTTGGTTTTGGAGTAGTGTATAGACTCTTTTAAGCCAATTGGACAATATACTTGAAAAATTTATAAAAAATTCATACTTTGTAAATAAAAAATTCAACTACTCTCTTTATTTCTCACTATTATGTTTGTATGGAAAAAAATTTGAATTATTTTGCCAATTGTAATAAAGGCAAAACACTCATTATGTCTTACATAGGCATGTTTACTTTAAAACATTCTGCATTTGTATAGTCACCACGTTGCAAAAGTAGGAAAATAGGGAATGTGACTTAATGTTCATTGACTACATAAATAATCAAAAAAAAATATTATAATAAATGAAGTCTGCTTTCATTTAAACATGATTTAAAAAAATTAAAAATTAAATAGAAAAAATAAGAAAGGAAAGAAAACAAAAATGTTTTAAAATATTAAAAAATCTCTCTTCTATTTTTGAAATAGATAAAGTAGGAATAAAAAAAAGGGTTTTAAAAAATCTTAAAACTATCTTTTCTATGTTTGAAATTGAACAAATAAGAAGAAAAAGGAACAAAAAACTAAAAAAATCTCTCTTTTATTCTTTTGAAATAGAAAAAATAAGAAGAGAAAGGAAATATTCGTGTTTTATGTTTTTTTATTTGAACATTAAAAAAATACAAGAGCACATTAATCCTCAATCCGGCCCTAGAATTCAACTTCACCACTTTACATTACTTGGGGCCGGAGTGATGAATCCTCAATCCGGCCCCCAAATCCGGCCTTACCACTTTACATTATCTAGGGCCGGAGTGGTGAATTGGGGCCGGATTGAAGGCAAATCCGGCCGGCCTTCCATCCGGCCCCAGAGCGTGTATAAACCCGCCCTGAGACAGAGGCGCCCACCCGGCCAAAGACGATGAGCCTGTCCGTATGCGGTACACATTAATGTCCAAAAGGCTGCAAATTTTTTTCTTCCTTGCAGCATGTGGGATATTTTTTTGAGTTTATCCACTATTTTCATTCAATTCCCATATTGAACCGTTGTATCAAATACAACAAGGTTCAGTTTTTTCTCTATTTTTTTAATTCCAAATAGAAATTTTATAGATCAATTTCATAGAAATTTGAAGACATGAGTAAAAATCCAACATATCAATCCTTCAATTTCAGAAACCGTACATAATGTCAATTTTGTTAAACTAGAGATATTCACACAAGCAAAAATTGTGACAAATATCTTCTCAAAGATCTAATTTCAAGCCACAATTTTATATCTAATTTTTAGATTTTGCATCCTGTTTCCTGATTGGAATATCGCCAATTTAACGAATAAGACGTTACTTGCACCCTTGCAGAAATATTGCAATACACAATCAACGTGTACCTCAGACCTCAAGTCAAAACAGATGATTGAAATTGATATAAAAGAAACTGTGAAACATTATCCCAGTGTGCAATCCTGATTCCACTTGCCGCTCTTCGATTTCATTCTAGGAATGATCTCTTACTATCTTTGTGAAGGGCAAACATAATTAAACACTAACTTGCACAGTATCAGGTGACACAAGAAAGTTAAGAAGTCCATGCAGAAAATATATCCAAACGATTGAGTATTATTCTACAGTACTTTAAACCGAAAAATCCGAAAGCTACACATTATATAGAAATCACTACCACATACTAGCTACAGCCAAAGCAAGAACTGAGCCAGAGGTAAATAATTAAACGGTCTCCGAGATTTGATTCGAGAGTGCCAGACGTCGAAGAGATTGAAGCATTCGGCGACTCCAGTAACTTACAGTCAAGCTCGGGAGGAGGTACGTAGCACAATCCTCAGTTGCGTTCCCCCCAGCAGCCAAACTGAAATTTCCAACACGATATGGATTCACAAATTGTCCCAAATTACAAAGCTTGTGTCGTTTTTCTTCGGTGGACCACTCCTAGTCAGAGCAGTTGCGACATCAAATCTTGCCGGTTGCGCATCAGCATCCCCTCGTGGCGCCCCAATTGCAACGCCGCGCCCGATTTCTCTGTGTCCTGCCCCTTGTGCTGGTGCTGCACCAACTCCTCCCCCTCCTGCACCTACTGGTGCTCCATCGGGTGCTTCCATTCCAGCACCGAGTTCAGCTAGCTATGGTCGACGATTATCCCTCGGCGGCTACAACTTAATTAAGAAGCACGTCCTCCCTGATTGCTCAAATCGCAAAAGGACTGTTTTTATGAATCGATCGAGTGCTGCGTACTATAGTAAGAATCGTAAGTCACTCCGGGGGGATTGATCGAAGTGCGCACGTGCTCGCAATTGCAACAAGATAACAAATTCGTCGAAGTAGCAAGTCGATCTGAGAGTGGGAGCTAGTGGGAGTGACTATTATGTGAGCAGAAATGGAAGGGCCGGATGCAAGTGCTAGCACTGGAACGATCAATTAAGGCAGTTAACTAGAGATTGAAGCGCCAACTAGCTAAAATAATACCACCACGCATGAAACTTCTCGCTCCCAAGGGAATTGATTCAATTCTATCGACGACGTACTAGTCAGGGTCCAAGCAATTCAATTTTGTGAGCAGAAATGAAATGGAGGTGTGCAGGTACTGGATCGATCAACGCGCCTGTGGAAGGGGAGATCGAGAGAAGTGCATACTAGCAAGCGAAAATAATGACATGCTCGCCACCATATAATCATGGAAACTTGTCGCTGCCTAGGGAGTCGATTCTTTCGACAACTAGTCGCGCGCCGTCAAGGGAGACGAAGTCGTGATGCCGTTAAGCATGTCGTGCAAGCAGTTGGGGTGAGGTAGCTCGCCGATCCGTGTCGTCGTGTCGCGGGATATTCCTGCGGGCCGGGGAGTACGTAGTGGTGGCGTCGTGGTCGTCAATCGTGCTGGGACCTAGCTCGATCGTCCCGAAGTCCTGGAGGATGCGTTTGCTGGAGCCGCAGGATGGGCTGGGGTCTGAGAAAATGCAGTGCTGGGGATTTCTAAGTTTGCCGCGTGCATCATGCAGGGCAGGTTTACGAGAGTCCGAGTCAGATTCATGTCCAAGCAAGGAAGCTCAAGCATAATGGAATCCCCCGCTAGATGGTCCCACACCGATTGTGGGACCATGCACCCATGATGTGCATTTTCACATCGGGGATTCAATATGCGCTGCGGCCTGTGCTAGTTGCATACTGAAACGGTAACGGGGGTGGATGTGTGAGAGAGGTGGGTAAGCTTACGTTGCAAGTTTTCTCGAACGTGTGACGGAGTAGCTGCATGCTAACTGCATGATTTGAGTCCCTCGATTCAAGAGAGGGAAAATCCAAACGTGGGTGCACGGTAGGGTCCGCGACGACTGTCGGCAAAACCTTCGCTTCATTCATATCTTGAGGATCAGATATCACAGGAACCCAAAACGGGCGGAGGCGCGGAGCCTCTGGCCTCTCATGGACAAGCTGCCTTTCCTTCGATGACAGCCGGCGATTCCGCCGATTCGCTTCCTAATTTAACTCCCAAATTGTCTGCCTTTACGAAATGAACGCACTCAAATAATTTATTCTTTCCAGAGTCTCCTCCAGCCAAATTGGCTGCTTCCAAATTGCACAGTCTAACTTAGAGCATTGCCACCAGTTGCTCTCCAAATGACCACGGCACCAACAAGTGGCGTGGTGTTTACTACCCCGTTACATACTTACATGTGGTTGTGCTGTGGCCATGCACTACTACCCACCAACAACGCGCTAAAATTGGAATGACCATTACTATTCCATTGCCACGAAGGCCCCAAGTCACAGGGAATGCCACCGTGGTACTCCTATTTTCTTGCCCAAGAAGGTGGATGGTGGAGAAGTCAACAACTGTTAAGGCTCTTCTTCGAGACACAGAGAGTTCTTTCACAGGGACAGTGCGGCTTGTTCTGGGAGCTAGAAGGTTTAGGATTTTGTTTTTTTGTTGGTCAATGAAATGGATCAATGGAGGCAAGAGTTGTTGCACAATTTAGAAGTAGAGCTTGAGGATGAGGAGGAGGAGGAGCAACTTTGGGCCATACTTGTATCTCAATTTGGAGAGGTTTTTGATGAAGAAGAAAGTGTAAAGGCCGGTGGTAGTAGGCTAGGGAAAGCTGCAAATATTGATAGGAAATTTGAGAGAGGTCACCAACATATCTATGATGATTATTTCTCTGATAGCCCTGTTTTTAGTGCACAGTTGTTTAGACACCGCTTCCGTATGCAAAGAGAATTATGGATGCCGTTTGTACTCATGATCCATATTTTATTCAAAGGAAGAATTGTACAGGTATTTTGGACTTATCTCCATTGCAAAAATGCATAGTAGCGATGCGTATGCTTGCATATGGGGTTGCTGCTGATGCAACTGATGAATACTATCGTATTGGAGAGAGCACAACGATGGAATCGATGAAGAGATTTTGTAGGTCAGTGAGAGCTTGTTTTTAATCTGTGTATCTAAGGAAGCCCACTCAGTTAGATATTATCAATCAAGTTTGTATTAATGAAGTTAGGGGTTGGCCATGCATGTTTGGTTCTTTAGATTGTATGCATTGGGTCTGGAAAAACTGCCCAGTAGCTTGGCATGGGCAGTTTCAAGATAAGGATGGTACAAGGAGTATTATCTTAGAGGCAATTGTTGACCAATCCTTGTGGATATGGCATGCGTTTTTTGGTTTGCCTGGAGGCAATAATGACGTAAATATTTAGATAGGTCCACCGTGATTGAAGACATATTGATGGGAGAAGGACATGATTTATCTTTCACTATCAATGGCCACACCTACCCTAGGTACTACTTGCTTGCAAATGGAATTTATCCCAAGTGGAGTTACTTCGTGCAAACAATTCATGAACCTCAGGATGAGAAGAAGACACATTTTGCAACTGTGTAGGAGGCCACCCGCAAAGATGTTGAACGTTGTTTTGGTGTTTTGCAAGCCCATTTTGAAATTGTAAAACATCCATGTTGCCAATGGGATGTGGATACTATGGTAGACATAATGTTGGCATGTTGTATTATGCACAACATGATCATTGAAGATGAGAGAGATTTAAGGCTAGAGGTTCTGTTTGACCCAACTACTACTCCACAAGTACACAGAGGGATGAA
This sequence comes from Antitrichia curtipendula, assembly GCA_951230915.1. Taxonomy (NCBI): domain Eukaryota; kingdom Viridiplantae; phylum Streptophyta; class Bryopsida; order Hypnales; family Leucodontaceae; genus Antitrichia; species Antitrichia curtipendula. Next base: position 14,474,896 of record OX579633.1, read on the forward strand.
TTGACAATTCATTCGTGGTATGGCAGCGATTGAACATATGGGTTGGCACATTGCATTGAGGAATGACTTGATTGATCACCTCTAGCAAATTAAAGGTCAAAACATGTATTGAATGATTATACTTTGAATTTTATTATAAATTTCATTGAACTACTAAGTGTGTTTCCTCCTTATAGAAGTCACATGTTTCATATTTGTGATTTGAATGATTTATACCAATTGTCCATGATGCTAAAATTTTCTTCTGTCCCCAAGCCTATCACAGTAAAATTTAATTATGGAAAAAAAATATGTACTTACAATTGCTACTTTGAGAAAATAGATCATCAATCATGTTCCAATTTCTAGGGTTTAGGATTATTCATAATAGTTGTGCTACTGTTTTTATTACATTCATTAAGCAACTACCTATGGAAAACAAACTTTATTTTTAATTCTAATACATGATGTTATATCTATAATATAATTAAAAAAACTTCCATATTCTTTGGGGAATATTATAATCACTATGAATTCCTAAAGAAAAAAATGATGAAACCAAAAATAATAAATGAAATTAGATGCCTTGTTCCTTTGTATAACCTTCAAATATGTGGGGATGCTTTGGAACCAATTGTTCACAATGCACACACCAACACTTTTGAAAGGTTTATAATATCCCAAATACAAAAGAATGAAAGCATATACAACATAAGATTTTATAAGAATTCAAAATACCAAAAAAATTAAGGTTTCTATAAATATTAATGACTACATGTATATGTCATAGACATATACAAGGTACAAGATATTTTTATAAAAGTTCAATTAAAAATCCTACAAATATTAAAAAGTACATGTATATGTCATAGACATGTATGAGGTACAAGATATTTTTATAAAATTTAAATTAAAATTCCTATAATTACATGTATGTGTCATAGATATGCTTAATGTACAAGACATTTTTATAAAATTTAAATTAAAAATTCTATAAATATTAATCACTATCTGTATTTGTCATAGACATGTACAAGGTACAAGACGTTTTTATAAAAGTTAAATTAAAGATCCTATGAATATTAATAAGTTCAAGTGTATTTCATAGACATATATTATATAAAAGATAAAGCTTTCATTTTTAACCACTTAGTTATTTGTTCATGTGGTCTCAAAATTAATTCAGCATTTATCTTTCAAGTAAGTACATTTTGTTCTTGTATGCATTTTTCCTAATCCATCTAAGAATTAAAAAATCATGATTCTAATCATTCTTGATTGTAAGACTATTTGGAAAAACTTTGTTGAAAAAGGCAAAAATAAAGTGTAAGTACTCTAATGTAAAAGGTTACTTTCACTTTGTTCAAAAAAACAAAATAACTCTAATGAAATTAGGTGCCTTTTACATTTCAAAGACTATTAATAATTCTAAATTAAAAGTTTTGGCTTGACTTTCCATAAGTATAAAAGAGGTATAAAAAGCCATACAACATATAGTTTGCCTTGACAACCTTGATTTTGTTTATAAATACTTTTGGTTAGTAAATTTTAATCCTTTCTTCATTTCTCTAAAACTATATAAAATCCACAATGACAACAGGGAGAGGCAAAGGGAATATGAGCATGAAGCAGAAAGCTCATGCAAAAGCAAGGAAAGAGAGAATTTTTAAGGCAAAAAAAGAAAAAATCAATACATGTAAGGAAAACAAATGTTTTGTAATTGAACGACATCGGAATTTGGAAGATAGTGCTTTAGATGGAACTATTATGGATACTATTCCAAAGGACTACTTATATCTACATAAAAACAAAGTAGCCATTGAAGACAAGAGTACCGGAGAAATAGTGCTCATTGTTTCATTCAACAAATTTGAAGACATTCAAGAATCATAAGAACATGAAGACTTTGAAAATCTCAAAAATGGCTTTATCAAAATTGAGGGTGGGAAACTCAGGCTACATTGAACACAATAAGGCTCAAATTTGTGAAATATGTTTGCATTGGGGTGGAGAGGTGGTATGGATAGAGGATACACCTTGGGCCACTATACTATGGGACGTGGCATTAAGAATTTGGAAGATAGTATTCATAAATGGGAGGATGACCAAGTGCGGTTGGTTAAATGGATTGCAAGTTTTTATGAATCTAGATTTATGGAACTAGCACCAACCCTTTATATAAAAACAGTTGCTGAGGCATTGGAAGTGGGCGTTCCATTATTAGGTCAAACTGAGTTTGTAAATCTACAACAAAACACTATAGGATTTACAAGTAAATTGACGTATACAATTGATGATTTTGCTAAAACCTTTCATCAAGATGAAGACCATGGATCTTATGCATATGGG